>VZTM01015188.1:0-156702 GCA_013400555.1 Jacana jacana | reverse complement strand
AACCTCTCCTCTCCGAACCTCTCCGAACCTCTCCTCTCCGAACCTCTCCTCTCCTCTCCTCTCCTCCTTTCTGTGATGTCCTCAGGCAAGTGCCTCAGTAGGACCTGCACTGGATGCTGCCAAAACACTGGCTCTTCACAGCCTCATCAGTCCTGTGCCAACCTTGACACCAAGCAGGTGCACAGCACCAACCCACTGGTGCCTGCAGGAGCCCACCAGGTGGCCCACGCTCCTGGTCCCAGCTGGGGTAACCTGCCAGAACAACCCTCCAACACCATCCAATGCAATGGGGAGGCCTTGCCAGACAGAGATCAAAGATTGAGAGGGTGCTGGGGGCGGTCCAGGGCAATGGATGCGACCCCTTTAAAGCAAGCATGGCCTGACCTCAGGCTGGAGTAGCCGAGACCTGTCTTCAGGAATCAGAGTAATCCTGGGTGATTTTATCCCACTCCACTTCCCTAAATCTGCGGCTGCTGCTGCTCGGCGAGGGGATTAAGGGGCTGGCGGGGGATTACGTAGTTGCTGCAGCTCCCGGTGTGGAGCTGCCTCCTGGCGCAGCTACTCCGCGGGGCACAGAGACCCACCACATCTGTGGGTGCTATTCCAACGAGGGTCCCCTGTGGGGTTTTTGGCCACCTGCCCTGTGCTGGAGACCTCCTGACGGCGCCTGGCAGCAGGAGTGACGTCCCCGGGGCAGAGGCAGCCGGGGTCACCCCGGGGCTCGGCCCCGCAGCAGAAGGGCAGGCAGCCCGGCAGCATGGGAGGGGCCATGTGGGACCCCCCCCGGGGCATCAAGAAAAGGGGGGAGCCCCTGCATCCCGCTGGCCGGTCCCCTTGCTGATGGTTGGCACATGGAGGATGGGGCCCTGGGCCATCCCGTGGATGATGCTCTGGTTCTTCTGCCTCCTGCCCTCTACCAGGGCCCAGACGAAGATCCCGCTGGAGACGTAAGTGTTTCTCTCTCACTGGAATGGGGCGTTTCTGGTATGGAGTGGGAATGGACAGGCAGGTGGGAGTGCCTCCCTGGTGGTGGCAGCCACTGCAGGTGCAGGGTACTCCAGTGAAGCATGTCATTGCAGGGGGGGTGGCATTCCCTTTCAATGGAGGCGATGGCTCCTGGGAGAGGACATGGGCACGGCAGCCAAAATTACAGTTCCCAGGCCTAATGTGGATGCAATGCCTCATTTTACCCATTCATCAAGCTGGGCAATGACACTCATCTGCTTTGGTTAAGCACTTTTTGACATTTATTAATGCTCTGCTTAATGCACTTGGTGGCAGAAGGTGAAGTCTGTTTAAAGACACATTTTTAAAACCCACCTCTGGTGCCACTTGTGGCGGATTCAGCCATGGAGACAGACATTGGCAGTCCCAGTTTAACAGCTCCCCACTTTAGCAGAGTGGTTGCAGCAGAGGCTGCTGGTTTGCAACCTGCTGAGGACACCTTGGGGACACATAGTGCTGGTAAGGATCTGGCCTCAGAAGGTTTCTCTTCAACACACGTGAGATCCACAGTGGGCAGCACAAGGTTTGCAGCTCTTTTTTTACCATTACACGTTGCTGGCGCTGATCCAGCAGGCTGATCTGGTACACTGACAGCTTAAAAGAGCCTCCATACTCACGTACACAACCTGTGTAATACACACACACACACACACACACAATTATTCATGTGTGTAGATGTCAGGGGATGTTAGTGGCGGGATGCTAAATAGAGGAAAGAGGCCACAGCACCTTTTCTTCTTTGTTCCCGCTCCACCTTACCGCAAAGAGCCTAACAACCCTTCCCAGAGTTCTGGAGCGTAGGAATGCAAAGTTGAGCTGCATTACAAAGCATAAATCACCATGGTTTTTGCTGCTTTCTCACATGTGGGGAACCCTGAAGCACCTTTTCGGATGTGGGTTTGCAGGGCACCCACACCAGCGTGCATGTCGGTGTGCATGAGGAGCACGGTTGCTGCTAGAAATCTCCCCAGCAGCAGCATAGCCTGCACCGGCAGCCCGTGGGAGGCTAACAGCTCTCAGAGAACCCAGTTTATAAAAACCTCACCTCGTTAAGCTGATTTAAGCAAGTTAAGTCCTTCAAGGATTAAAAATGTCAGCACCACGGTTTGTAAAAGTTGTCATGGGGCAGCTTCTGTGGAGCTGTGATAGGTCAGTCTGCACAGGACAACAGGTTGGCCTGGGAAGGAGACAACACTGCCATCGAGTTTCAGGAGGAAATATGTCCGCTACACCAACCAAAGTCAGCTCAAGACCTTTCCTGAGACTGAGAAAATGTTTTATACTCAAAAATTGACAGTAAGACCCTTGTGGGGGTGTTCGCGAATACAGCCCGGTGATTACCCAGTGTTGCACTGACTTTAACCAGGGGGGTCTCAGGAGACTTTGCCACCAACTTTATTCTTGGCTGCACTTTCAAACCCTTCCTCAGCAAAATGCTTCTGATCTGAGTTTCACAAAAAGGGCACAGAGATGGGACAGAACAAAATCCAATCTCTGATTATATAAAACCTCATAAAATAAAACATCCACTTTTCATGCCCAGGGTAAATACGGCATGGCAGTACCTTTTGGCCTTGAAATCTGTGGCATTAAGAAGCCAGCCCATCCTTTCTGCTGTTCCCACCACTGAATACAAGTGCAGGGATTATAGGCAGGCAATCTCTGACCAAATCCTTGTCTGATGTGTTTGACTATAACATGATAACCTTTTACTACCGAGGAAAGAGTTACATCACTTTGCACAATTTGGAACTTATTCATGTACAAGAATAAGGAATAAACAATAGAGAAAGAGCTTTTTCCCCCCCGGTACCAAAACCAGACCAAGAGCTGAATTAATCCCTGGTGTTTCAAATTCACTCATGAATTTAACTAAAACACAAAGGTTGCCCTTTTTGAATGAAATTTCAGTGGAAGAAAACATTGGCCAGAGGACCAAAGGGAGTAAGTCAGCAGAAAATGGACCTGCTCCATAGATTACACAGGAAGGGTTTGGGGACACAAAACCAGAGGCTTTTAAACACCAGCTGGATTCAATCACAGTTGAGTGACACGAGGCTAAGTCAGCTTGCGCTGCTCCCCAAGTCATGCCTGGCTTTGCGGCACCACGCTTGGTTCATCGCCAACTTATTCCCATCTTTGCAAAGCTCACTCAGCTTTAACCCCAACGGTGCAAAAAAGTCTGCTCAGGCAATTACTAGCAAAGCTTCTGGGGTGCAGGTTCAGCACAGAAACCATCTCCTCTTTCCTCCTGGATGTTGCTTTTCTCATAAGCAGGCCATGGCATGGGGGCAGAAATGCTTGCAGCTCTGGGGATGGTGAGGATTTGGGGCTGGCTGCTCAGCCTTTGCTTCTTGGGGTACTGGAAATATCAGGAAACACCAGTGAGAGAGGTGAAGATCGACCTGGTCTGGCCTCTTTAGGTTAGCCCTACTGCCTCTATACATCTGCTCCTGAGCACACATAGCCAGCAGCCTTAGAAAAATTTTCTCTGCAACCTGATGAATTTTAGACTGACCTTTTCTCTTAGTTGTTTGTGATAAAAATAAAGAAACCTATTTAAATTCAGTAGGCTGCCCTTAATTTCCCAGTCCTCTAAGGTCACTCACTTCCCTGGCAAATGATTGTCTTTTAAATATGTAAATGCCAGAGTATTTCTGCCTCTGTACTTGCTTCCTTTTTAACTTCCATGAAATGCCACCATATATTTTTAATTACCCGCTCTTCAGCCCTGTCATGCAAGGCTGCAGGACCTTTCTGCCCTCTCTTTCCTGTGTGGCCCCTAGCTTCCCAGCCAGCCTTCCAAAGCTGTCAGTCCCTGGTGCTCTCTCTGCTCCACACTGCCTTTGTGCCTCCTTCCTCCTTTCCTCTTCCTCACGCACTTTGAGTCTCCCAGGGTGAGCAGGTTTGCAGGCCTGGCAGACCAGCAGAAACATCAGCCCCTTAAGCTGGACCAGTGGTTCAGAGGTGGCTGTGGGGCTGCTGACTCAGGTGGGCTGGGAGAGCCTTCCCGGGTTCAATCCAATGTCTAGGGTACCCACATAGAAATGGTAGAATTACATAAATTCCAACTTTTTCATCCTTGAGTTCTGCTGTTACTGGAAGTTTCAAGGTTCATATATTTAGGCTTCTTTTGCCACATTCCTAAAGGCTAAAAGCCCACCTTTCCTTTTCCTGATTTTATGAAAGCAGAGAATCCCAAGTCATGGTGGACTTAAGGACTTCACAAACGAGCAGATCCACGAGCAGCAGGCCTGGGTTTTCTATGCAACTGTGTCTGTGGTTGGCTTCTCTACTGACTAAACACTACGAAACTCTAGTTGCAATATGAGCTTTTTCCTCAAAAATAGCATCTTTCTGCTGAAGCTGCCCAACCGCACCCAGCAGTCAGAAATGACTATTGCAGACTCTCTTCCACTCTGTTGCATTGAAAAATTATGAGGGCTGGAAGGAATAGGAGCACACACGCAGCCACACACATGACACAAACCAGAAAGGGGTGGGGAGGGCGGGAAATATACCTCCCTGGGAAAATTAGTACCCCAGACTTCATGTTTAGGTTCTCTCTTTTGACAGTAAAAAGTCAGGAGACTGGAGAATATTAATTAATATCAGCACAAAACATCTCATACATAAAAGTTATACAACCAGCAACAGCAGATGGGCATCAAGTTAAGTGTTAATTCAAAGATCTTTATACCTCAGAGAAGGCGTTAGTCACTACAACAAACAGGAAAGAAAAGCATCCCATGGGGCCTCTGTTTCTGGTTTACTCTTTTCTTGGCTTGCTAACATAATTCTGATATGGGGCATTAATCCTGGCCTCCTAACAAGCACCAATACTCTTTTTTCTCTAAGAATGAAATTAAAAGTTAAAAGCTTTCAGTGTCAAAATAAGATACAGAACACAACAACTTAAAAAAAAAAAAACACCCAAAAGCAAACAAGAAAAGCAGCAGCCCTTGTTCTTATTGAATTCAGCTGGTGCTAGATCACACTCAGTGGTTAGAAATTAATGCCTCACTGCCAATTAAGGAGCTATTGAAAAGGGCACCTACTCCCATTATATTCCTTTTATAGGCAGCAGAGAGAGAGGTGCTGTTCAGAGCAGAAGCCTTATGTATGCTCCAAAGCATCCCCTATAGCTGCCTATCTGTTCCTTTTTGCAAGAGGGGAGCGTAAACAGGCTTTCCTAGGCTATAGTTAGCTGTTGTGATTATTCCACCATTGCTGTGTTGGCTTTACTCCAGAGCTCATCTCTATGTTGGTGTATTATTCTGCCATGAAAGGGAAGGGGTGCAATGCACTGGGAAATCAGGCCCTGAGGTTAAAGGCTGCTTAGGACTGGAAAAAATCTACTGGAAGTTATAGGTAAGACTCAGCACCCCATAAATAAGTAGTGTATTCTGGTAAGTGGAGAAGATAATTTATTCCATTAAATAATTCTCTCCTAAGTGAATCTTTGTTGAAGGAGCCGCATGTAGGTGGAACTGCCTAATGTGAATCATGTAACAGATTTCTGATGAAGTGCTCTGTCAATTACGAGAGCCATCTATTTTGATTTGGGTGGCTTGGTGTTCAGGCTGCTCTTAAACATCCTTATGGTCTCCATGTGGTATTGCTATCATCTGTTATTTACAGGATGGCACAAATATGAGTAGTGTTTTACAATGATGAGGTGCATAATCTATTCTGGCTTTATCAAGCTGTAGTATCTCTGCTGAGAGCAGTGAATTCGTCTGGCTTGTTAGTCTCTGTCTCATGCAGCTCTAGGAACTGAATCCAAGGGGTGAGTCTTGACAATTTCTATCAGGTCTGCCACTTATTTCTCTTCGTCAGTCTTGACGTTAGGTGTCTAGCCCTTCACCCCAGGCTCCATCTGCAATCAGTGAAGACAAATAAGTGTCTACAGAGCTATTTATTTCACTTTACTAACAATGGAGGAAAACAAGTGATATCTAAGACCAAATGTAAAACTTTCATACCTCTGAAGTCAGGCAAGAAAAATTTCACTCTGAGTGACTGAGACCAGCAGAACTTAATATTTCTCTCAACTGAGTGTTGTCATGGGCAGAATGTCCAGGAGCAGCACTTGCCTCCTGCCCTACTGCTTGCTTGGTTAGCAATTCAAGAAGAAAGCATTGTCATTAGTCACTATAGTGGCTTAGAAAAATATGGGAGTATCCATACTTGGAAAGATGGAGTTTTTCCTGTCTGAACAAACAAGTGGTTCTGATAACTCTGAATTAGTAACACTGATTTTAATTTTTTCCTGTTTTTAGGGTGAAGTCTTGGGCAGATGCCTTTGGTGGGGAACTCTACTCCGTTGTGACAAAGTACTCGGGCTCTCTCCTGTTGCAGAAGGTAGGTAAAAGCTGTGAGTTCCCTTGGCTTTGCATCATCTCCGTATGTAGCCGTTCAAAGTTTTCCCCTGGGGTAGAAGAAAGCAAAACATTCAGGTCTCCAGAGAACCTTCAAAACCAAGCAGGTTCATCTCCATAACATAGACTGCCCTGTGGCCATTCTCTATGCACTGCAGATGGGGATCCATTCAATACCTTTCCTGCTCTCATTAGCCATGGCCAAATCCCACTTACATTGCCCCATTTCTTAAAAATACGTTTTACTAGTACTCCTTTGATTCCCCTTTGATTGTTTGTGCCCTTCTGTACTGACTCTTCACTCCTCCCTTTCTAAGTGCCTATCAGTCCCTATTCCTGCTCCTCCTACCCTGTTGTCCCCTCCTGGGGTTCTCCAGCTGGCACTCTTGTTTATTTCTAGTTCCTCATCTGTCTTCCTCCAGTCACTCATCAAGCCTTTGAATTATGCCTTTGAAACTCTGTTTTGGGCAGGTGCCCTGGAAACTGATCTTCCAGAGGTGCAGATCTCTGCCTGCCTGGGTCACAGAATCTTCATGGTTGGAAAGGACCTCTGAGTGTCCAACTGCACACACAAAAAAAAACCCTACATCTCACCCACTACAGTGTACCCTGAAGTGTCACATCTGCATGTTTCTTAAATACCTCCAGGGATGGTGACTCAAGCCCCATCCTGGGCAGCCTGTTCCAGTGCCTGACCACTCTTTCAGCAAAGTAATTCTTCCAAATATCTAATTTGAACCTCCCCTGCCCCAACTTCAGACCATTTCCTCTGGTCCTGTCATTATTCATTTGGCAGAAAAGGCCAACACCCACCTCTCTACAACCTCCTTTAAGGTAGTTTTAGAGGGCAATAAGGTTTCCCCTCAGCCTCCTCTTGTCCAAACTAAACATGCCCAGTTCCCTCAGCTTTGCCTCATATGACTTGTTCTCTAGACCCCTCACCAGCTTGGAAGCTTTCCTCTGGACACGCTCCAGCACTTCAATGTCCTTCTCATAGTGAGGGGCCCAGAACTGAACACAGTACTCAAGGTGAGGCCTCACCAGTGATGAGTACAGAGGCATGATCACTTCCCTAGTGGCCACACTATTCCCGATACAAGCCAGGATGCTGTCAGCCTTCTTGGTTACCTGGGCACACTGCTGACTCATGTTAAGCAGGCTGTCCACCAACACCCCCAGGTCTTTTTCTACTGGGCAGCTTTCCAGCCACTCTTAGAATCATAGAATCATTTTGGTTGGAAGAGACCCTTGGGATCATTGAGGTCAACTATCAGCCCTACTCTGCAGAGTTCTCCCCTACACCATATCCCTTAAAACCACATCTAATCAACTCTTAAACACATTCAGGGATGGTACCTCCATCACCTCCCTGGGCAACCAATTCCAGTAACTGACCACTCTTTCTGTGAAGAATTTTTTCCTAATGTTCAGCTTAAGCCTTTCTCCAAGCCTGTAGTGTTGCTTGGGGCTGTTGAGACCAAAATGCAGGACCTGGCACTTGTTTTATTGAACCTCATACTATTGTCTTTGGCCCATTGGTCCAATCTGTTTAGGTCCATCTGTAGAGCCTTCCTACACTCAAGCAGATCAACACTCCCACCTAGTTTGGTGTCATCTGCAAACTTACTGAGGGTGCACTTGATCATTCATAAAGGTATTAAACAAGACTGGCTCCATAACTGAGCCCTGCAGGACACCACTAGTGACTGGTCGCCAGCAAGATTTCGCCCCATTAATCACAACTCTTTGGGCATGGCCATCCAGCCACTTTTTTACCTAGTGAAGAGTATACTTTTCTATGCCATGATTCGCCAGTTCTCCAGAAGAATGCTGTGGGGGACAGTGTTGAAGGTCTTACCAAAGTCTGGGTAGACAACATCCATAGCCTTCCCCCCCATCCAGAAGGCAGGTCACGTAGTCACAGAAAGAGATCAGGTTGGTTAAGCAGGACTTCCCTTTCATAAACCCATGCTGGCTGGCCCTGACCCCTTGGCTGCCCTGCACTTGCCATGAGAGGTCACTCAAGATGATCCTCTCCATGACCTCTCCTGGTACTGAGATCAGGCTGACAGGCCTGAAGTTCCCCAGATCTTTCTTCTGGCCCTTCTTGTAGGTAATCACCAAAATGTCACCAAACAGGCACTGTTGTGATAAACTCTTTACCAGCATTAAAGGGTGTAGCTCCATGGGCTTTAAGAAATTTTCCCATTTTTAGCTGTAGAGAAGTTGCCCTGTTACCTTGGTTGCCAAAGTCAGAAGTGAACAGTAACTCTTTTTTCATAACTCAGCACCACAGTAGCAGGGCTGTATAGATTAGCACCTCTGAAGTGCTGCTCAGGGGACCTGGTGGCTGCTAAGTGTACCCTCTCCACTTCATGTGGCTGTCTGTTTTTTATCTTTAATCTTTCTGATTCTTCAAGGCAAACCATGCATTGCCTCTTAGGCCTTTTAGGCATCTGATTTCTCTCCTCTTACTCCAATAATAACATCTACAACCCAATGCAAAAAAGCATCTGGATGTTATATACCATGCCTTGCTGCTGATCAGTTTCCCCATCCCCACAGTGCTGCTTTCTGCCTGGAGAAAGGGAAAGGCTCCTGCATTATTATTTTTTGCTAGGCTTGCCCAAGGAATGCCTTCAGCATCTGTCACAAAGATCTATGCTGACCATCAGCTCTTCTAAGGAGGAATGTGCCACCTTGCAATAAAAAACATTCAGGTCTGATGCAGGTACTTCATGCCCCAATCATGAGGCAGCTGTGGTGAACTATCAATAACAGGGCAAAGTTTGGCTTTTAGCAGTTTTGATGATGCTTCTGCATTGCCTGTTCTTCCATGGCGTCCCCAAGCAATAACTGCCAGGGGCAGAGTGACACACTGAGGCACGGCTGGTAGGAACCTGAGCTCCAGTGGGCGGGAGATGAAGATCAGGATTGTATGATAGTCATGTACCTGTGTCTGATGCTGTAGGTGTGCTTCAGCACAACCAAATTACACTGCTTCTGTGGGTTCGTTATTAAGTGGGTTCACATTCATTAAGATTCAAGAATCAGGGGGACTAAGCAGGACAGGACTTAGCTTGAAAATACCACTGTTACAAAAGTTAACAGTGGAGGCCAAGGATGGCAGATGTGGCACTGAGGTGCAGATCAAGATAGCTGTGCTGTGTTGACCCTCTGGAGAGGTAGCACCAGGTCCCTTTACCTCCCTCTGTCCACACTATGTTTTGACTCTTGGGATCTCTTTGGGATAGGGGTTATATGGGACCTGTAGATGCTGCTATAGTACTACTTAAAATGACAGTCACAGCAACTGGATCTTGAACAAAAATACACAACTCTATCAGCTTTGGGTTTGATTCATTAGAAGCGAAGTAAACTAATTGCTGACTAAAAGAAAGCCAAATGTAACCAAATCCAATCAGCATTCATGTCAAGGGGAGTCAAAGCAGTATTTCCCTGGTATTCTGACAGCCTTATAAAGCAATCGCACTTGCCTGCCCCAGTGCACGTTCACATGGGTTTGTTCCTGGGGAGGGGAAGGTGTCTGGTTTGCTCTTGAACATGCTGGGGCTTGGATGCAGCACAGACTGTGCTTTGCCCAGTCTCTGGACACACCTGAGCAGGACACAGTTAGCTGTGACTCAGGGGGGAAAATGCCCTTCAGTGAGTCACTGTCACCACTTCCAGCATGGGATACGAATGAGCTTGATCTAACCTTGCTTTGTTAATACTCCCCAGCAGAGTCATCTCCTAAAGGCATGTTCTGCCCTGCCTGAACTTTAAGCAGTTTAAACAGGTTTACATGTCTCCTCTCGAGACACGCTCCTTGTAGCAGGGACATCCTCCCATTTCCCTGGGACTAGCAAAATAGGAAAGGACTGGCCAGCACTTGCTTCAATCCTCTTAGTTTCCACTTCTTTAGCAAGCACTGGGTTGGACACCTTCTCACAAATTAGTGTCTCAAAGCAGGAACCGCCCAGGATGTCTCCCTCTGAACTGCTGACACTTACAGTGCTGCAGAAGGACAGCTTCAGGAGGGCATGGACAAATTTTTTACTATCAGTAAATGTGGGACAACATTTTCATGCCCCATGAGGTGCGTTTTGGCAGAACTTGAATGGCTTTACGTAGATCACTGCACTGCCATAGACTGTAGGCAAGACAGGCCCGAGGAGACAAAGGTACCAACTCTGGAAATCCAAACACGTGTGCTCCACAGGCACCTCTCTTTCTGGGGATCATTGCCTCCTTTTCACATGAAATATTTCTCTGTGTGCATGCGTATACACAGACCAGCAGAAGGGTGGGGAACACAGTGGAGGGGTCCAGATGACTCTTTCCTCGGTGCTTAAGTCAAAGGAAATTTTGCCTTTGAGGAAATACACATTGAGAGAGAACAGCACCTTTCAAAGTTGACTTCATGTTCATCTTGTGCCTAACAGACTTGAATAACAATAACTGCCTTATTGTTGCTTTGGGAGCCATAATTTTTCAGTTACTCGATATTTTGCATGTAAACCTTCTCTTTAGTATTTAGCATAAATTTCCTTTTGTGGCTTTGCACTTGTTTAGGTTTCTTTGGGTTCTTTTTCCCCCAGAAGTACCCTAATGTTACAAAACCCAAATTCTCAGTTTCCTACTGCCTTTATTGCTCCCATGGACTGGTGAAGGAGTAGATATCTCTTGAATCCACAAGGACAGGTTCTCACTCTGGATCAGAGAGCTTTGAGAAAGCCTTTATTTTACCTTATGTCCCAAGCAGTCAAGATACCATCAAGTTAAACCTCACAGAAGCAGCAAAAGCTGAAGAGTAGTTTTGTTTTGATGCCTGAAGCCTTCATGGTGTTTTCTTGACCAATATGTGGCAGAAGTAAAGATGAGCTTGCACACTTGCCTGGCATACCAGCCTGGCTCAGAGATGATGGTTCTGTATTAAATGCTGTCAGGGGTCTAGGACAGGCAGAGCAAAGAGGCCATGTGAAAGGCTGAGCAGGGGGAGCAGAGTAGCATCTCCCAGAGCTGAGGAACAGAAAGTGTGAACCTGTGGCTTCTAAAATCTGTTTGCCACAGTCCTGCTGCTGTGTTTGGCCCTACAGTGACCAAATGGCTGGGGCCACTGATGGCAGCCATGACAGGAGGATACTGCAGTGGTTCTGGGCCTTTCAGAGTTTGCCTCCAAGAGACAGAAACACCATCAACTTCAGCAGACCCAAAATTTGATATTTTTTTTCTATTATACTAACAATGCATTCTAAAAGTTTCTGAAAACTTCCTTCTGCTTCTTTCTGACTGCCTTCCCCAGTGGATAGGGCTGAGAAAGGGCAGCAGGGCTTGAGTCCAGCTATGTAGTTACTAAAAAACATTACAAATAACTGCATGGCAAAGAACAGTCAAATTAAAGAAGTTCAGTCGAGACATATTCCTGGGTGAAGATGAAAGGAATGTCTTTCACACTCTTAATATAGTTTCACTAGGAGTGAGTAATGTAACACTGTGTACTCCAATGGGCTAAATTTTATGGAAGTGGGAACAAGAAAATATATTTGGTGACATATCTCTGTTCACAGATAAAACTTAGGATACTGAATCCTGGATCTTCCACTTTTAAATCACCACCCCCATCGCTGCTGAAGGAGAATCATAATTAATTGCTCCTGCTGTTTTAAGGGAATACTAAGTACTAGATGAACATGAAAATATTTTCTGTTAGATCAGAGTTAAGTTTTTGGCACCTTTTCAATATCAGATCCTTTCAGCTTGTTCTCCTGAGCCTGTAGCTGATTCCTGTTCTGTAAATTATAATGATCTGATAATCTGGACCCTAAACTCGGGTAGCGCACGTTAATCTTGGTTGGTGACAAGCACCTGTGACATTGGCTGTGTATTTTCAGCCATGCTGTCTGGCACCGGTATTTAAATCGCAGATAACACTTTAGTGCCCACTTTTGGGAACACTTGCAATGAGGATTCATTAACAGCAGGAGATTTCAGTAGCTGGAATACAGATACAAAATGGTTTTCTGGATCATTTGTAGGAAAAAAGCCCAAAGGAGATCTGAGCTCAGATCTGGTACATTCCTCACAGCCAGCTGAAACACTGCAGAAAGTTGGGTTTTGTTCAGTTGTGGGTTTTTTTTTGTCTTCCCAGCTCTGGCTAGTTCTTAGGGCTGAGACATGTATACAGTATTAGCAGACTGCTCATGATTATTTTTACCCTTATAACATCTGCTTGTCAATTCGCCAAAAGCCCATTAAAAAAATAATTGAGAGGTGAAGAGCCCTGTTCTTTTTAATTCAAGCTATGACCCAAGGTAACCAATGGCAGGTCACTTTATAAAGCGTGTGCTTGCCCGTGATGGTGTGGCCCCCCCCTTCACTGGTTTTCCCGGGAGAGACTACCCTCCTCCCCCTGATTAAAGCCTAGCGTGACAGAGATCACTTCCCTCCCAACGAACTCATGACATGGAGCTAAATGGGACAGACACCGTCTGGGATGTCAGCAGCCAGGGACCATGGTCTGGGGGGGGAGGTGGGGGACTGGATGTTGCACATCCCTCTCTTGGTTATGCTAGCCTTCGTGCTCAACACCCAACCTGACCTCTTCCTCCTCTTCCCCCGCCCATCCCTGCTATCCAGCTGCAACAGAGGGGATGCGAGGCCTGGCGGTTTTAATCCAGTAAAACCCTTGCTGTTAATCATGCCAGACAGAGCAAGCAGCCTCCCCGCCATGCCTGCTGCAGGCTGGATGATGCTGCTATTTCTGTCTGACCTCCTGAGCCTGTCCCATCCTTGAGGCATTTCTTACTCTGCTTGTTGCTCAGTCGCCCTCTCAGATGGTCAATGAGTTCCTTAAACAAAAGGAGATCTGCTCGCTCACTCTAAAGACATAAAAAGTCCTTCCCTCCCACTTTTTTCTAATTCAAAAATGCCACTAAAGCCCCTGCCTTCCCCTTACCCTCTTCACCACGTTATTTTGTACCAGTGCAAGGAGTCCAGCCTAGGCTGAGGGTGCTGCTAGGTTGTTAATGCACCACAAAGATGGAGGGGATATGGGATATGTATACACTGCAGAGAGAAATGATGATGAAGGACCACAGAAATTCAGTTGGTTGCCTTCACATTTCCACATTGCTGGGAGGATGAGGCTTTGTCTTTTCTGAAATAGGCTAATCATACTGTGTCCTTTTGCAGGTTACACATCCCATCCTGTCCCCCTCCCGCCCCCTTCCTTTCTGCTTATCTCTGTTAGCTTTTGGATTTTTTAAAAGGAGAAATAAAAGCCATTGTATCCAGTATTGAAATGGCAGATTTAGGGAGGCAGATTTCAGTACTACCCAATTTGGGAGTACTCTCAGATTTTTAATGTCTAGATTATATGAAACGTGGTCAGAAAAAAATGGTTATCTCCAAAGTTGTCAGACCAGGATCCTCCTTATTACGGCATCTCTTCCAGTGGAGACAACACTAAGTAGCCGTACTTGTAACTCCTAGTTTCCAGGAATTCTCTCTGTGCTGCTCTTGGGCCAAAGCATGCCCATGCATGCTGAGTATGTAGCATCACAACTGCCTCCCTGCCTTTCCTGTGGCAGCCTCCTACTTAAGAACTAAGCAGACTCTTCTTGCTGCAGACCTGACAAGTTACCCTACAGTGGCACTGTGGGAGGACAGGATATGCACTAGCATGACATCTCTCCAGCTAGTGCCTCGGGAGCACATGTGACGTAGGAGGTGAGGTAATGACAGCGTACAGCTCCATTCCCTTGCACTTTCTGCTGCCTTGAGTAAATTTCAGGGGTGTGACCCATAAAGTGCTGCTTTGAATGTAAGCACAATGTGTGTTCTAGGCTTTCAAAAGTCAGTCTTCACTTCTCTCTCTGATTTGTAGGTACCAATAGATTCAGCTATGTTGCTATTTTCAAGAAGTCACTAGCTCACAATTGGATTGGTTGCTTTTACTTAGTCAAAACGCTTTGTGTGATGGCCAGTGACCTGCACACACCCAAATTACAGGGTGAAATGGGAGGAAAGGCAAAGATGGGAGAAGGTGGTAAATCAGACCAGTTCTTTGTTCACCCACAACAATACCCAGCTAACAAGAATTAATTCACCTTCCCCTTATGAGCCTCCTGCTCAGCAGGCTTTTCTGCTTTCCCTTGGGTAGAAGTACAAAGATGTGGAGCCAACTCTGAAGATCAAAGAGGTGGATGGCTTGGAGCTGGTGAAGAAGTTCTCAGAGCAGATGGAAAGCATGCTCCGTAGGAAGGTCGAAGCTGTTGAGGTATGACCATGGGGTTTATGGGAAGGAAGTCCTCTCCTATCAGCACCAGAGCTGTAGACACAGGCCTTCTGCTTGTACGAGGAGTGTGTGGGTGCAGAGGTTGCATGAGGACTTCCTTGCCCAAGCAAATGCCTGCTGGTGCAGCTGGCTGCTCAATCTGAGCTTTAAGTAGACATTGGTGGGAGGATGTGGGTGTTCAGACAAGGGAATGCTGGCTTCTCCCTCAGTGCAAAGTAGGAAATAAGATAAAAACAAAGTCTAGGAATAGATGTGAGGGAACGGGCACTCTTAGAAGAAAAGAGCTGTTTGAAGAGGAAAAACCTCTCACAAATGAAAAATAAGTTCATCCTTGCATAATGTACTCTGGCCATTGAAGACTAGTAGCTGGTTTCAGCTGTGTGTGTGGCTCAAGGGAAATTCCTGCAGCCCTTGAATGCAAGCTGCAAGGAAGACACTTGGATTTCCAGCTGTGTACTTAGGGAAGCGTGGAGGAGGTGGCAAGGGGTCTTTAGCTGTTGCTGATTTGGAGATCAGAGCAGGTAATCATGATGGTCCCTGTTACTTCTTGCATCTATAGGTCTATCATATTCCCTTATATTTACCCACTATGAAAAGCATATTTCTGTACTTACAAAGCCTTGATTGTTTAAGGCGTCTAATGTGGAAAAGTCATCCAGAAACACATCATTTGAAACTCAAAGCAAAATGTGGGCATATTTAGACCCAGAGTTTTGGCCCATAACATTAAATTCATAGCCAAACTTTTCCGATGTTTGGCTTGCCTTATCCTTTGTGAAGGAGCTGTTTTGCTGAGACTGTCGCTGATTGTGCAACTCTGAAAGCATGTATGTGTTTAGTTGGATTCCTTTCCAGTTTGTACCAATTGAGAATTAGTGCCCTGAAGCATCATATTCAAGAATACCAGTTGATTATATTCCCTTCCATAAATGGTAAGAGCTTATAAATGGCCACAGCATCCCTGAGCCCTTTACGAAATCAAGTCATGGTTTTTGTCTTGGTAACAATACCAGACCAAGACTCCCACAAGGCCTTTCCCTTTGATGAGCTACTGACATCAGGCTGGGTCTGAAATGCCTTTCCCATGGCTTTTTGGAAGGGTTCACGGAAAATGAAATTAAATCTCTGGCTGTTGTTTCTCTAAATGGACACATTTCTGTTTGTATATGTCCTGTGATATCTAAGACTGCTCAGAGGTTTGGAAGGGACTCTGAAGTAAGTAGGTGTGAATATACTTGGCAATAAATAACTGTGAATATACCTTCCAAGCTGTAAAGCTGCAGTCCAGGATAACAGGTCAGCAGAAAAGGAGGGAAAGAGGCAAGTTTATAGCCCTGTGACTGTATTGTGGAGAAAGAGGCAGTCTAGTGTCTTTTCACTGTGTGAATGACTGGTACATCTGGAAGAGCTTCTGGAGGGCTTTCCACAGCACCACCTCATCTTTCTTTCTGTGTGCTTGCATTAGAGGTTGGTGGAAGCAGCAGAAGATGCAGATCTGAACCACGAGTACAACTCCTCACTGGAGGTAAGTTTATTACTATCAGTGACAAAATATGACATGCATCCTCAGAAGGACCAGCCAAAAGGCAGCCCCAGCAGTACTCGGTCACCTCAGGTTTCTGGACAAGTTAGGAGTTTCCTTGTATTCAGGGCACTCAGCTTGTCTGAAAACAGTTTGAGTAAGCAACTCTCTTGGCAGATCCCACAGTTAGTAACATCTAGGAGGTCAGTCCCTTTGGCTCCAGGAGGGGAAGGATTTGGGAAGAGATTGAATTGCATGATGTTATTGGCATTACATTTACTACACACCAAGGTTGTCATTATGTGCTGTGTTAGTGCAAATTAGCTGGCACTTTATGGGTTACTTGACTGGAAAACGACCTAAAGATTGAGTGTGTATGAGCAATGAGGAGGATGCTGTTACAAATACCC
The DNA here is from genome assembly GCA_013400555.1 of Jacana jacana. NCBI lineage: Eukaryota > Metazoa > Chordata > Aves > Charadriiformes > Jacanidae > Jacana > Jacana jacana. Next base: position 140,085 of record VZTM01015188.1, on the reverse strand, counting down.
ACAGCAAGACGTTAATCCCAATAAGCTGAGTTTCTCATCATCTCTCCAAGCAGCTCCCATCATCTTTTGTCTCCCCTGCATTCGACTGTTTGTCAGGATTCCCTGTTAGGTGTGTGATGCTGCCCAAGCAATCTGGATAATTGGCTTTCTGTCAAAAACTGTAGCCAAGCTATAGGATTATTGCTGGTGAAAAGAACTGGAGTGAAAACTCTAATGAAGTCCACTGTCCTGTGCTGTACAAGCAGAGATCTTAGCAGGAGTACAGGCTACCCCTACGAGTACAACCCTCCAAGCTGAGAAAGGATGAGAATGAATACGTTTCTTGAAATCAAGTTGTCTACCAATTTCACCTCTCCTACCTCTTTATTTAAGAATCACGTTAGAGTCATCCTAGTTGGGTCAGCTGCATTCGCACTAAGGAGCATGGCCGAGTCAATGTACATGACCCCATATTTACATAAAGAGTTCACACCCCCTGTGTACTGTTAGTGCTTAAACATAAATCCTTAAATAACAAATAACCTCTGCCTTATATAAAGTCAACAAAAACACTTTACCCAAGGGTGAAGAGTGTCCTGAAGATACCAAAATGACCGTAGATGCTAAATCCCCATTGGCCTTCACAGGGGGAAAACTCGGTTGTATTTGGGCACCTTCTGCTCTATCCTTTGCTCTTGACCAGCACCTTCTGCTTGGAGGGACAGAGTGATGGGATAATCCTGTCTGGATATACATCAGGAGTTAACTCCAGTAAATGACAGCTGTAGAGACAGGGCAAGTAAGGTCAGCATTGATGTGCCCTGGAGCAAACCTGGGAGCCAGACACAGTAGAACACTCAAACTCTCTGGTTAGTCACTTAAATATCTCTATGGGACCACAGGAATCTGTCACTGTCCCTTTGATCCCAGGTGGCTCTTCTGCAGCCACTTATGACCATGCTTTCAGTCATGTGGGTGCCTGACAAAAAGAAACCATCACTTTGGCAGCTTGATGCTTTTTGGTTGGTAATGGCTCGTTTGCTCTTAATCTTGATCCTATTCAAAGCCCAAATTCTCCAGACACTCCTTCTTTTATGTTTTAAAGAGTGGGATTTTTTTCAAGCAGTAGTGGTAATAATCTGTCTCATTCTCTCTTGTTGCCTTTCTCTTTTCCATTGTCTTCTTCAACAGTTTGATTACTACAACTCTCTCCTGATTAATGAGAAGGATGAAAATGACAATTATGTGGAGCTTGGAGATGAATTCATTTTGGAGCCAAACGAGCATTTCAATAACCTGTTGGTGAACACAACGTACAGTGATATCCAGCTCCCCACCAACGTCTACAACAAAGGTAATAGCCTCTACTTTCTCACTACTAGTAGGTTGCTGTGGAAACTAATAATACTGAAAGAAAGGATGGAAACAGACAAAACCAACTGTCAGAAAACAGAGCTGGAAAGGTACTGTCCCAAGGCATGGTCACATCTGTGCTGTAGTCTGCCACTGTGACTACAGTGCTCTTAGACTTTGCAGTGCTCTTTTCCTCTTAGAAGGTCTCTAATGATGCACAGTCCTCCATTTTAGACAGGCAGTATAGTCTCCTAAGGTTCATCTACCCAACCAAAGTTACCGTGAAAAAAATTGTGGTGGGAGTTTATTGGCAATTGTGACTCTGTACAAAGGGTCTTTCAAGGACTTCAAGTGTCAAGGATTTAACTGATTTCATCTGAGAATTTAGACCCCAAGTACCTTTGTGCTATGAGGCACAGACACTTCACTGGGACACTCATTCCCAGTGTGCGTATCTGTGGGAGATTGGGGGTAATTCTGGGCCATTTTCCATTCTCATCAAGCCTTTGGCACCTGCAGGAGCTCAGGAGGCACTGATACTTGCATGGCCTCATCTGTGCTTGAACTGTGTCCTCTCCCCCTGCACATTTATGCCACTTCAGCTACACACCAGAAACTGCTCCATCTCCAGCTGGTCAGCACACTGCCAAATCTGCAGGCTGAGATACCAGTTGTGATTGTCCTAAGTTTAGTGCTCTTTCTGGCCAACGTTCGAAGCTGCCTCAAGTGGCTCCTTCCCAATCTCCCCATCAGCTCTTTCCCTCGGGGGGGGGAGAGGGAAGGCATTGTTAGTTCTCTCCTAGATGGAGCTCATTTACAATCTTCAGGACCAGATGGGGCAGGCGCCTAGTGACTGTGCTCACAACTGCGACGTTATTTAGAGGGACAATAGAGGGAGTTCTATTTCTCCCATGATTTTTAAATTAATTCCATCTGGTCTGACAGCTCCAGACACTAAAATCTTGTGAACAATAGAGCTACCAGCAGAGCTGGCTGTGGGTATTTACAGCAGAGATACGTGAAGCTGGCTGCTGCCAACAGTGGCATACAGAAAGAGGTGGCCAAATAGCCACTGTCGGAGAGAACAGAAAGGCACAGCCCAGCTAGTTGATTTCTCGCCTGTACATCTTGATGCAAACCGAAACCATCCAGCTGCTCTGGCTATGGCTGGAGGATGAGCAGGAAATGGAGGAGGAGGGTGGCTCCTTCCATGCCTGGGGCTCCTCCTGAGAGTGGTGCCTGGCAGTACTTACTCCCTTTCTTGCAAACAGCAGCAAGCCTGCCTCCTCTGGCTCCCTTCCTGCATGATTTACTTTGGGCTCATCACTTAGAGAGTCACAGTTGAATTTTTCCCATTTTGACCAAAACCACCTTTAGTGAAGTGACTAAACAGGAAGCGGTAGGTCAAAGCCCCCTCCCTTTCAACATTAATGCAGTTAAATCCTAAAATGACCAGTTTCTTATAATTCCCTGTTTCTGTTGCTACTGTTGCGTTTGGTCTCCCGTGGCAACGAGTCAACACAGACACCAAATATACACAGTCCCTTATGAGTTCTTGCAAGTCTGCAACTTCCTATTGATTTTCATGAGAACAAGGGCAAAGGAGGACAGCTCAGGCTTTGTGAAAGAAAGGGCAGGCAAAGAAGAAAAGGAATAATAGTTGGGGCAAAGAAGGGAGAGAGAAAAACAGCCTCGAGCTCCTCTGTCTTTAGTAATTACATCTAGCATTAATATAAACACTCTTTGTAGAAAGGTATTTCCACTTAGTGGTGCATCAGACCTTGCAACAGCCACATGTCCCCTCTTAGGAGGCAGCTGAGTCCTGTCCCCGTGGCATGACAGTTGTGCTCAGCACAGGGCTGGTTTTCCTGTGTCTCTCAGAGCCCTGTTCCAACTGGACATAATGCCCAAGGGCAGACAAGGCCAGGAAGAGAAATGGGTATAATAGCATATGACCAAACTGAGATCACCTGTAGTGGCCAGTGGTAACCTGCCCTTTGGGATTTACTTGGACGGTGCATCCAAATCCCTTTGCGATGCCTGGTGGAAAGTGGCTGACGAGGGGATAGGTGTCATTGTGGGGGGAGAGACTGGGATAAGGGGATGTGGCTTTTGTAGACCATGAGGAAAGCCACCTTTGGACAAGGCTATGTTCCTCCTGGAATCGGTTTTGTTCCTATTCCCTTCCTCCACTGAAGGTAGTGGGTGCCCTGCCCTCTCTTGAGCACTTTTTTTTTGTCACCATTTTCTATTATTTTCCCCACAGACCCTGACATTCTGAATGGCGTTTACATGTCAGAAGCCTTGAATCCCATTTTTGTGGACAATTTTGAAAGGGATCCCACACTGACCTGGCAGTACTTTGGCAGCTCCACTGGATTCTTCAGGCTCTACCCAGGTAAAGAGCAGAGATCAGCTTCACTCTTGCAGTGCAAAGCAAAAGTCTTGTAGGACAGGGTCTGGCTGTGGAAAAACCAAACCAGGGAGGTTTGTGGGCAGTATGTCCCCATGAAAAGCAGGGTGCAGTGAACGAAAAAATACTTGGTGCACAGGCTACTGCTGCTTAGGCTGAAGGAATAGTGTCTCCAGCAGGTGTAAACCCCTTTTTTCCCTGTGGACCAGCCCCCCTGGCATGTTGTCCTTGTGACCCCAGAAGAGTCTTCTTGCAGGGGTGTGCCTTGGGCAGATTGCCCTCCGAAAGGCTCACAAAGGACCGTGGCAGAACCAGTGAATCTCACAGGTGGAGTTTGTGCTAGGGCACCCTGTCTGATTCTCCCCGTGGTATTTAGTGGCAGCCACAGCTTCTCTCCATCTCCAAGGCCACACATGGCAGATGCAGTTGGTTGGCCTGACTTGTTATCCACTCGCCAGCTGCACATGGCACGTAAGGTCACGGAGCAAGAGGGAGGCCCCGTGCTTGGAGAAACCCATGAGATCCTCCCCAGCTGTAGCATGGCCTCATGGCCCCTCTGTCAGATGGCTGTGTGCCCTTGTTCTGTGACCTGTCACATGTTGTGGAAGGGGAGAGGGGAGATGACTGTGAACAGAGCCTTTAGCTGGGAATCTGGGACGCGTCCTTGTCACTGCTGCTGCTTTTTTATGCACTCAGCCACCCTTGGGGGAAAAAAAGATGTTGCTGAAAACTGCATCAAAGTGGCAGAAAGTTTAAAATAAGTGCAATTTCTCCCCAGATTCAAACAGACTATGTCTAGGTACGTTTTTTAATAGAAATTTAACAAACAGTTTACTGAGAACCGCTGAAGACCATGCTGCTCTGCTTGTATTACTGCAGAACAGCCGCTGCTGTTGCTGGCCATGCTCGTGTGCTCCCGCAGTGTAGCCATGTCTGAGGAGTGAACAGCAGAAGTGCGGGTGCCTGGGGAGTGGGGAGCAGATGACTGCCTGTCTGTGTGCGTTAATTGCTCATTTTGCTGCTCCCTTCAGGAATAAAGTGGTTACCAGACGAGAATGGAGTTATCTCCTTTGACTGCAGGAATCGTGGCTGGTAAGTTTTGGAGGGACTTGCCAAAGCACCTCCCTGTCTTACCCTCTCCCCCTTTTCCAAGGTGACATCTTGGTGAGCTGCTGATCAGCATTTACTGCCCTGTGCTGCTCCTGCAAGAGATGAGAGGTACATAAATGACAGCAATAGTAGGAAGCCAGCCCTACTACCTGCCAGCCCCAGCTGTCCGTGTGGCATCTTACATGTGCCACATGGAAATCGCTACCAGTGAATCCTTCTTTATGATTCTCAACTGGAAGGACAAGGCTGTTCAGACTCCAGAAATGTGGAGCATTTACTCAGTCCACTCAGCATGGCTAAAGACTTTAGCAATTGTCACTCTTTGCTGAACCTGGACATACGTCTGCAGCAGGCCCAGAGCTTGCCAATGTTGGAAGTGAGATGCTGGGGCTGGTAGAAGAAGGCAGGTTGGTAGGAAGGGACCCATCAGATGCTCAGCCTTGACCCTACTGGATAGCTGTGCTCATGGTATATGTTATGCTATGGTTGGCATCATGTTATAGCAGCATGCCCAGCATTTCTCCTCTTGTACACTCACCCTGCTTCCTTGTATTCTTTTTATAAAGGTACATCCAAGCAGCAACCTCTCCCAAGGACATTGTTATCATCGTGGATGTCAGTGGGAGCATGAAGGGTCTGCGGATGACCATTGCCAAACACACCATCATCACCATTTTAGATACACTGGGAGAAAATGACTTTGTCAACATCATTGCAGTAAGTATGCCGTTTCCAGTCCAGAGTTGTCGTCCTTGTGCCTCATACCAACCCTTCAGCCCCCTTAGCACACCACAGGTATTACAGTGGCATAACTACACCACTCAGTAACTATGTTGGATGGGGGATTAAATCCAATTACGTTACCCCTGGGAAATCAGCTTCATGTGGTCAGCAGGGTAGCTGCTAAGTCATCTCACTCCCCTCTATGGAGAATGTCAGCTGCATCTTTTTGCTTACCTATAGACGTGACTGCAACAAAGTGCTGTAGAGACTGAGGTATCAGGGACCCAAGTTAATAAATTCACCTAGCATAGCAAAATACTATATTTGGGTTCAGTAGCAGTATAATCCACAGAATAATGTTTCTTGGCTAGAAAATTACCACCTTATGCTTTTTTGTGCACCAGCGTCCCGCAAGGCTGCAATCCAGTTCAGAGCCAACCTGAACGGGCCTGCATGGAGTTAGGTCAGGTTGCCTTGGTGTTACTTTCTCCCTTACTCTCAGAGAGCCAGCACCACTGACTGCAGAAAGCAAAACTTCCCCATGATCCATCACAAGACCGGGGGTTTGGTGCCAGGTTAAAGGCAAATGGCTGCTTGCCTCCTAATTTTCAAAACTAATTCAAGCACCATCTCTTTCCTCAGGTTCCTTTCTATAAAAGCACAGACACTGCAATATAAAATTTACTTTTCATTGATAGCTTATTATTTTTATTTTGTATTATTATTTTGTAAGATAGTTAGAAAACCCAGTGGTGAGAGCTTTGTCTTTATATGGCTGGATAGACAGAAGAATGAACAGTGTAGGCAGAGAAGTGGAGGGAAGTCATTAAGGAGTTTGAAATATCATCCCTTCTCCAAAAAACAATCCCACAGAGAGCATGTAATATACATTACTGTACTCATACCAAGAACCTACTGGCTCAGACACATTTTAGCCTGACCCAAGCGCCTACTGATCAGTTGAGCATCAGTGGCCTTTCAGTTATGATTTTATGAGTTATACCCTTCTGAACCTTGTGGGATAATGTTTACTCTGGCATGTTTTAGCTCACGTGTATCAGGCTAGAAGCCTACACCCCGCTAATTATCACAGTTTGGTGGATGTGTGGTAACTGTATCTGTTATCACTCAGCCAGGCACCAGAGGCATCAGACATGAGGCTACAAAACCACTTGCAAGGTTGAGCTGGAAACTGCGGACTCACAAAGTCTCCAGAAGTTAAAAAATAGGTGCAAATAGTGCTAGAAACAAGGTCAGAGGCACAAGCTAATAGAGTGTGGAGAAAATATCTAAAGTGTGAGAGGAAAAAAAAAAGGTGGGGCAGGAGGGTACGACTTTGTATGTGTAAATATACCCAGATAGACCCCATAAAACAATAATATGTTATCTAAGCAAATATGAGATTTATCAAAATCATAATTTGCCATGATCACTACAAACAATTCTGAAGGGAAATATGTATAAAATCATGTTCCTTACTGTTTTCTAAACATCCACCTATGACATTAAACCATTTTGTGATTTTTCTCCCATTACAACCCCTTTCTTTTCAATTTCTCTTTGCAGTACAATGATTATGTTCATTTTATTGAGCCCTGTTTTAAGGGTATCCTGGTCCAAGCTGACAGGGATAACAGAGAGGTGAGTACCAGGCTCCTGATATTATTCAGGTAGTTCTCTGAAGTACATGGGGTGAAGATGCTGTGACATGAAATTCCAAGGCCAAGAAACAATCACCTCCCAGAGGTGTGTGGACTTGCCTTGCAGAGGTGTTCAGAGGTTCAGTGGTGTGCGGTGGCTTCGTGGTTCGCCCTCACTTACACAAAGCTGCTGTAACATCAAGTCAGCTGGCTAGCTCAGCAGCAGCAACCAGCTCTCCTGTATCGCTGCAGACTGGCCACTGCAGCTGCTGGCCAGTGAGCAGACCTGGCCCAGACTGCTACAGTAAAACAGCATACAGAGGGCAAAGGTTCTCCATCTTTGAAATCCCACACCCTCAGCCCTCAGAAAGGAGAAAAATCAGCCCTTTCCTTGTGAATGTGTTTTCAGCCTGCCTGATCCTTTGCCAGAGAGGGGCTGCCAGTAAGCTTTCTCTGGTGAGAGGTTTTGCTGCTCTGATCCAGGAGAGCTCAGCAGCCCTGAAGTGGTCAGCCTGCATCCGGCTGCTCCACCACCCTCTGGACAGACTTGTATTTTTAGCTGCTCTTACTGTGTTTTTCTTCCTTTTTTTTTTCTGTCTATACTAATAACACAGAGGTAGCACAGCCCCGCATGTCTTCAACAACCAGCATTCTTTCCAGTTTCTTTCCCAGCTTAGCCATGGGTCACAGAGAGTGATGTCTCCTGCAGTGTTTCCTGAAGGAATCCCTAGCCTTTTGAGCACTCTCCATCCAACAGAAAGCAGTTCCTGAGGATTTAATTTACAATCATATCAATGCCTGTTAAAATCTGAATGCTTATTTACTGGTTTTCTTTTTCCCCAGACCTGTAGCTCTTGCATGCACAGGAACACAGTTTTTTGGTTTCTGGGGTTTTTTGAGTTTTTTTTTCTTGAAGGGGCAGGTAAGGGAAAGTCCAATTTCTAATAGTTCTGTTCCTTGCATGATGTTCAATGGACCAACAATGGTTCATAGGTCACAGGCTGAGAAATGCAGTTCTGTCGTGGATGCATGGGCATTGGTGCAACATGATGGCACTACCAATGGAGCAGACACTCTACTTTCCCACCTGCATCCATCACAGTGCAGCACTGCCCTGCCGGCAGCAGTGAAGGATCAGAAGACCAGCAGCACTTTTCCAGATTACCCTTTCCTCCCCTGGTGAAGGGAGCACTCTGCTTGCACCTCATCATTGTCTTTCTGCTTCTATTCTTGCCAGCACTTCAAGCAGCTGGTGGATGAATTGCAGGCAAAAGGAGTGGGGACGGTGAACAAGGCCTTGACAGAGTCCTTCAAAATCCTGAGGGAGGTAAGAGTCAGTGCTGATGCTTGCATAGGGTGTATGTGTCCCTGCCCACCTCTACTTTTCCCTCTACATCTAACAAATTAGCACATCCCTCATTGACCTGCAGTGGGGAGGTGGTATGAGCCGACCCCATGGACTTCAGACTTGTGACAAGCAGTGTGCAGGAGTAACCATCAGTTTGTGCGTTAAGGCTTGGGGCTGCCAATGCCTCCTCAGGAGGGATCAGGACCCAGCAAGGCTGTGGCCTTATGAGTGCTTCCTTAATGAGCCCCAAAAGCGGACATCACCCAGGCACCTTGGTTATAGACATTGGCAATAAAATAACTGATCTGCTGAGGGCAATAATTCTGGTGATAAATAATGTTATTAGTGAGCTCTAGTAAGTAGGAAAAGCAATGAATGATTATTTTCAGGCTTCGGGTGTATTTCAATGTTACTTGGCTCAGGATCAGTGCTTGGGGAAAAATTCAGACATAGAGCAGAATTAATCAGTCAGTCTGATCGTTTCCTGTCATGAGAACTGTAATTGATTCATTGACTTATGTGAACAAGTGGGACCTCAGTAGCCTGGAGGTAAACATACAACTTAACTCTGTTTTTTAAGGAATACTAACAAAAAAAGGACCAAGATCCAGCTGAACACTTCCACCTCCTCATGGCACTGTCTATAGTGGGCTTGGCCTAAAGATGCCAACGCCTTTGGGGCTGACAAAAATGCATACACTGTATAATGCTACTGGTGGTATATGATGGCATTGATGTTAAAGGTAGTATGCCAGAGGTATCAAACACTGGGAAGGATTCTCCACTCTTACTTATTTTACAGACTGAAAGTTTAAGTTTGTTGGCTATGGTAATGTTGTTCCTAATTTATGCCAGTGCAAGGAAGACCAGAGTTGAATCCATGGGCGGTGGTAGCTGAGCTGACTTGTCAGTGGTAATAGAAGCATAATGACTTTAATGGCAACTTGAGAAGAGTGTAGTATAGCCTAGACATCTCATTAATAGACTGGCAGCACTCCTAGTACTAATGTTGCAACATCTTTGGGAGAAGATAGTAACCGAGATGATCAGGGAAGCAGTAATGATACAAATCTAGAACAATTACATGGAATAGATGCCTGCTAGATTTTTCTAGATGTAACCTTGCACTTTAAGACAAATTACCTTTAAAACCAAAGATTCAGAGCCTATATAGGCCTGTGTTATGTAAGTCAGAACATTTAACCATTTTTTGCACCAGAGGAAAAATGATTTCTTAATCTCTAATATAGCACTGGCTATGTAGAGTGACAGCAGATTAAAGCATCCCCATACAACTGAAAACTCTCAACCAGCACAGCTTTGAAGGTCTGAATGGAGAATGATGGAGCACAACCCTAAAGAAAGCCTGCTTGCCCCAGCTGAAATATCAGTTGGTCATGCCAGGCCCAGGCACCAAAACTGGTCTGGTTCCACTGATGAGGAGATCTTGCACCTCCTTTCTGGCTGTCATTGTTCACCCACTAGATTAGGCAATCCTCAAGCCTCTAGGAGTCAGGATCTTTATAAAACCATGCATTACTTTGAGCCAGGCATGCCCGTGGAAAATAGAAAGTAGAACAGCTGAGATGGAAAAAATGTCCTCCACTGATACAGCTGGACCAAAAATACCTCCAGAAAGAGAGTGGTATCCATGCCACCCAGTTGATTAACATAACTCCACTGCTGTAAAAGGGAAGAATCACTTTGCCAGGTAGAGAAAATATTTTTCCTCTCTATTTGACATCAAATCAGTGGCTTAGTAGTCACCATTTATCTTGACCCTTGTTGATTTCTCCCTTGGCTAATGAGCTCAAAACAGCTCTGGAGTTGCTTTTAGACAGTACAACACCTAGTGGTGATAAAACCTTCTGATGTTATTCACTTGCCAGGTAAGGTACTGCTTCCTTTGTGCACTGTTAGCACCTTAGACCTGGGGTGAGGGCAACTAACTTGGTATTTCAGCATCTTTCCTTTGAGCATCTGCAGCTGAGGAAAGGTTGCTGTGGTCTTGGTGATTGCTTGTATCGTGCTTCTCTACATCTTGAAAACTGCTGTCCAAGAAAATGCAGGCCAGAAACAGTTAACAACAGTTAACAGTTGTCTAAGACAGCTCTTTCACTGGGCTTTCCTTTCCTGTGTGTTGCTGGTTGCACCTTCTTTGCAGCATGACAGAAGGGAGCTCACTCACTGTAGCATCGGCTCGTTTGCCTCCACTTTAGCAAACTGGGAGCTCAGTCCAAGGTCACTGAAGTCATCAGCTGGGAGCTTTGCAGCTTCATCCTAGGATTTCTGTCTGCCTGGTGACATTGAGGAGAGACAGAGATTTCGTCTCTGCACACACAGCTGCTCGTACATAGGCATGCAAGAATAGAAACATGCTTGTTGCCCTGCAGCACTCTCCCCAAGCAGTAGTTTCCCTGGCAAGGGCTCATCTAGAGAGTGCTTTGATATCACCAGCTGCAGGACCCCAGGCTCTGCAAATACCAAAGCTTAAGGCAAATGGGTATCACCTGCATCAGCTCATATGCTGTAAGGGCTCTCTGAAATCTTCTCTTAATGCTTCTTTAGATCTGTACCAGTAGTAGGGGGGGGGGAAAGGGTTTCCATCAGTGTGCCCTTAAACAAATCTGTGCTGCAGCAGCCATGCAGGTGGGAGAAGGGGGAAATTTGGTGGAATTGGCCACTCCCTTCCTGCCAGACAAAATTCACATTCTCAGCTTGTAATCCTTAGCTGTTCCTCACAGACTGTGCTGTTATTGTTCACAGGAGCATATGCAAGAGAATGAAAATGAAAATTGCTACATCACACTGATGAAACAGGCTTTGCTGATTACAATAGACAACCAGTAATAATATCTGTAATGAAAGTGACTGCAAAATTTGCCTGGTAATTTTCCTCAGTCCAATTGCTTGTAGAATTAATAGCGCAGTAGAGACCTACTCAATGAGGTATGAGTAGTAGAGAGGGGCTGAAGAGCACTGTCTCTCACTGTCTTTGTTTTCCTCCATTGTGTTCTGGGGTAGATGGGGCATATTTTAATCTGTGACGCATTTGCAGAACAGTAGCAGGAGAACAGTTAGCCAGAGCTTCCCCTGCCCCTCTCTTCCATGCTCAATAAACCACTTAAACTCCCTGTTTCAATTTAGCCACACACCGAGTGGTTTCAATAAAATATGCATCCCAGGGAAACCATGGTGTTAAGTGTACGTTTATAAAGTGCTTCAAAATTCTCAGGCTTAAAGTGTTACCTTTTGAGCTCTTCTCTTTTATTCTTGTTTTTTTCTAATCAAGTTTTAGCCTGCCTTCCTGCTGCCTTCTCTTCTTTGTTTCAACAAGCTTGGCACATCTTGCCCTCTCACCCTTTTCCTGTAGGATTTATACCCCTTTGTTCTGGCTGCTGCTCTGCTCTTGGCTGCTTGCAGGCTGCCTGCCTTCCCTGAAACACCATCCTCCCAACAGTATGTAAGTGCTGCAGCTGAGAGCTATCAAGTGCTAAGCAGAGCAGAATAATTACCTTCCTTGTTTTACACCCCATGGTCCTCTTAACACAATGTAAGACAACAGTCACCTTCCTTCAGACACTGTCACATTGTTAATTCCCATCCAGCTGATCTGCCTTGATGGTATTCCTTTCCAGCCAGTATTCAGCCTCCTATTCTTTCCAGAGTAAACCAAATTGTAAAGATATTTGTATATTTTTAGAAATACGTGTGTGCATACATACGTATACACACACACCCCCAGTCCTGTTCATTCTATGTGATATTTGAGATTAGGTAGTACAAAATCTGACTCTTATGGGTCTTCCTTTCTCTGGATTCACTCATAGTATGTAGGTACTTTGAAAGTTGATTTTTTTTCTGACCCTGTGGAGGAAAAGAAACCTCAGGTTCTGCTCTCTGAGGCTACCTTGGAGTGATGTCTTAACACCAAGCTGGTTTAACGGTGCCTTGACTCAGTGGTGAACTCAGAAATTACATAAATGTTGAAGTAAATTATGAACAGGTCACTCCAAAATGGCTATATGTGGGGAAAAAATGGTGAAACGTAACAAACTGGATTTCAGTGGGATGTCAAATTCTGGGTAACTTGAGCAAACTGGTGTCATACAAAGAATCAACTCATTTGCTGATATGAGGAATAAAAGGAGTTTGTGGCTTCTTATGTGCATTCCCTAACAATAGGCTAGATGTCTAGGGACAATTTATCTAATTTATTCCCTTCTTGTGAAGTGTATTTTTTGTTGACTTCCTCTTCATCCTTTGGTATCTCGTACAGTACCAGTCAGGTCTCAGTCCATGAGGCAAGTAGTCCAGCATCACCTTCTGTAGTTCTTTCCCTTCCTGTTCAGCACAGATGACTCAAATGCTTTCAATTAACTTTTTCATTAACTCTACCTCTTTGTGACCCTGCCTGTAATTCATTCCTTTTTCTTTGTTTCTTATCATTCAGTGTGTACCCAGCCATTATTACAATGTTGTCCTTTTCATGAAGAAGAATGGATGCTATAAAGCATCTCTTCCTGACCATTTCCCTCTGCTGTTTCTCATCTGGCTACATACTCTTTTTACTCTCTTTCTTGCTTCTTATCCAAATGTTTATAAATCTTTTCTTGATTCCACTCACATTTTTATGGACCTGGACTCTGCAGCTTATTTTTCAGGATATGCAAAGTTCAGGATTTCCTCTTTACCAGTTTATGCCATTTTGCTTGATGCCACCTCTTGTTTCTTCACTGACTGTTTTCCTTCTCTATTGCCGATTTTCTTCCCTTGGGGCACTTTCCATCAAATTTGAATTTTCAGTAATTCTGGAGGCCACTCTGGATGCTGGTCTGCATAAGATTGGGGAGGAGGAGAGGTAGGGGGACTGCTCAGTCATCTGGCCAGATGTGTATATAATCATCACACATGCCTGCACACCACTGAGCTATGCTGATGGTTCCTACTGCTTCACTAGTAACTCTGTGCCGGGCTGTAACTGCAAAGTAAATGACAATGAGCAAACAAGGGAGTACAAGAGACTGTGACCCTGAATTAATTCTGTGGACATTTTGTTCCTCATCTCCTCTTCTTTCATGCTCTTGGGACTTCAGTCAGAGCAGGGAATTATGCTCAGAGCTTGATATGAATGCTGTCAGATCATTTGCTACAGCTGCAGCCAGCCACAAAAGGACCTAAAAATCAGGGATTACCTCTTGTTCATTTGTTTTCTAAATCTGTCTTTTTAATCTCTATTTCTATGACACTGATGATCTCATTTTCCCTGTTGAAAATATCGTCTACTCCTGTAATTAGGAGATTGCTGGTTCTGATACAGCATCTAATTTCTCGGTATCTCACTATTGAGGTCTGAAGTAAGCTACATGAAAAGGCGTCTTAAGGAGTTTGATGAAATGGTGGGTGACCTTAATTAAGTGTTAATTTAATAATCATCTAAACAAAAGACATAGATTGCAACAGACTGGAATAAGCTGCTTTCATAACTACAAGATTCGCATGTCTGTGATCTGAACCTCATTCTGACAGCATCTCCTGCACCATCGTAACGCTATGCCTCCCTTAATGGATGCTTACACAAGCTGTTCTCTCTGCTAATCTGCATGCAGTTGATCTCTGTCCTAGGAACAGCTCACTTGAAACTCCTTAGCATTTTCCTACCTGATGGTCTGCAGCAGAATTCTATGCTGCTGTCCACTGGTTTTCCCCTTTCATTTGCACCTACGAGTATCCTGTTTGTTCCTGTTGTGCAACCTCAGCTTTTGCCAAGTCTCCTTTCTGAGCAAGGGACATGCCTGCTCTGATCCCTCCTGGAGTTCTAGTTACCCTGTAGCTGGCAGTGGTGGGTTTTTTCTTCTATAGTACAAGGTGTAGAAGCATTTTGGAACACTGGAAATGTCAGATTTGGGGGACTCTGTAGAGAAAGATATGGGAGATCCCCACTGCTGGATTACATGACCACAGCAGCACAGGTATAGTTTGTCTCTCCTCTGATTGTGCTGCTCTGGTGATATGGAAGAGGAGGAGCATGCCCAAACACCTCATCCCAACTCAGTAACTCACATGTGTGTTTTGCTTGAGAACAGCTAGTTAGAAATGACCCTATTACATCACCCTTCTCTCTTAAGGTAATCTGTATTGATACTGGTCAGTGATACAAGTAATGGGATGTCAGCCAGAAGCTGTTGAATCCATGTTTACTGGAGTAACAGGTACTTCAGTGATATCAACAGTAAAGTTGAAGGAGGCAGAACTGGTAACAAAAATGGTGGTGGAAGGAGACATTAGGGTGATAGATATTAACTCTGAATCTGCTAATTTCATAATAAAGAACCATCACAAAGGTAATTGTAGGAGTGGTGAAATATCTGGGGAAATCTGGACTTTGAGTTGGCTTCCAGGTATGATGCTGATCTGCAGTGGAACCACAGTGTCATCTGTGTTGGTAAAGACATCTGCCTTCTGTCCTAACACAGCACTACCAAACCACAGGGACTTGTGAATTGGACCTTTAAACACCTAAAAAGTCCCCATTCACAGCCTATGCTCTTGTTCTTCCATCCAGTTCTTGCTTTCATTTCATGCAATTGGTCTTGCCACTTGGATACCTTTTTTCTCATTTATAAGATATAACTACCCTCTCCAGTTTAAAATTGCTGCCATGTCTGATACAACCTTAGTCACCCTTCAATTAGTCTCCTGTACGCTCTCCATCTCATGCTTTTACCTTTCATTAATCTCTTGTGCAGAGCTGTCATAATATATTCCTCTTTCCATATTTCTTTACTCTGCATCCGTTTCTGTATCCTCCTTTGATGAGAGTTTTCCTCACGCAGAGGGCAGAAGCGATGAGATGCTGTGCAAGGAAGAAGCACACGCTGACACTGAACTAGAAGCCACAGCAAAGCAGCTGCTTGGTTACGTTCCTTGGTGCCCTCTGCCACCTCCTTGGGTGACTGCTACTTCAACACCTGCGTTGGTGCTGCATGAGACACTTGTTCCACTAGGGCCGGTACCTGAGGGCATGAGAGGCAAACGGCTCTGCATGCAGCAGCACTGGCTAAGTGGCACCAGGCAGGTTGGCCTTCCTGGCTCAACGGGCAGGGTCTGGCTTGCCTGTAGGAGGACGCTTGTTCAACACCTCTCCGTGTCTCTGACCTTGAGAGCACATCACCGTTCGTACCAGAGCCCCAGAGTAATTCCACTTTACCTTAAAAATATCACTTAGGCACAGATAACAGGTCATCTGTCATTACAGTGCATGGCCTTTCTAGCCGACACATTCGTCACCTATTTCAGCTCTGACGGCAGTAGCCTTCTGTTTTTGGGGTTTTTTTTACCTCATGTGCTCCTGCCTTTCTCTGCTGTGTTTTTTTTTGGCAGATTGATGCATTTACTCTGAAACAATGAGTCTGATTTCCCCCTCCTCTCGCGTTTTCTTCCATAAAAAGTGACAGTTATTGCTGTCAACTCAGAATTGCAGTGCTTATGGTCAGTCCGGAGTTGGTTTGCATAAGCGGACGCGACTGTGCGAGATGTGAGGCAGCAGGGAATCGTAGCCTTCCTCCACAGCACTTATTTTCTCCTTATTATCTTACTTCTGTAAAGCCTCCCGTGTCTGCATGTGCTAGGAAGGGCTCTGTATAAATAATAATAATAATAGTAGTACAAAACCAATTATATGCAGCATACACACAAAGTCCTTATTTAAGCAGAGCTCTTTCTGAGCACAGGGTGAGGTTTGTAAGAGGAAGTCATCGGGATCTGACCCGTCATGAATAAATAGGTGGCAATTGCAGAGAAACGGCCTGTGCTGAGATAACTGACGGTCTTCCTCTCTTGTTTGTAGTTCAGAGACGCCGGTCAAGGAGGCTTGTGTAACCAGGCCATCATGCTGATCACGGATGGAGCAGTGGAGGATTATGAAGCTGTGTTTGAAAAATACAACTGGCCAGATCGGAAGGTTTGTCTGGGAAGCGATAAACAGAAAGGTCGAGGAAAGGTGTTCTCCTGCTATGGTGGGGATAGAAAAGCGTGAGCCAGGGCAATGGGCAAAGCTGAGCATTCATATCCCCCAATACCCACATGCCTCCTACTGTAAACGCACAGCAAAGCAGCCGGGCAGGAGCCTGCTGCAGTGATTTTAGAGGTGGTAGGATCGTATACAGGTATCTCTAGGTCAGTGAAGACTTTTTTTTAATGCACCTCATTTCTCAAAGGTGGGGGCAATCAAAACATTCTCCTGATCAGGTGATAAAGACTGAGCTGAGCATTTTAAAATAAAAAAAAAAACCCACTTACGTAAAGAATTTTAATCCCATCCAAGACTGTTTATTACTGGTCCCGTCTGGGAAAAGGTTTGGCTATTACCAGTTCTTATGGTGGACAGGGGAATCATCCAGAAGTCTTTAGGTGCCTTCCAGCCCTGTTTACTTTGAGGTCTGTGATTATGGACTTGTACTAGCAAGAGCAGACTGTGAAAGTAGAATAGACCACAGCTCATGCTAAACCCTCCTGATTTATTTGTTTACCTCATCCCAGCTAGTAGCAATGCACAAAGGGAGAGAAGCAGCCTACTGAGAGGCCAGAGCATGGGGCTGTTAAAGCAGTTTATTTCAGGATTGGCTCTTTTGTTGTTGGTCAAACACAAGAGAAACGGTGAAGCTTTCTTTAAATGATTCATGGGGCCAGCTGTTCCCCTGGGTGAAGGATTCTTGTGAGCTATAAACCTCTCTGCATGCGGTTGCTGAGTTCCTGGCAGAGCTGCTATCATAAAATCAAATAGAATTTGCACTTCTGCCTTATTATTCAGATGATCCCGGGTGCTCCTTGGCTTTCTGAGCTTATTGTAATTGGAAATGAAGTTCCAGACCACAAAATGCGAAACAAATGGAGCAAGAGGCTCCTGTCTCTGTGTGAAGGCAGAGCTATTGCTTTGCGTCACAAACGGGCATTCACCACCAGTGTATAGCCAGATGCCAAACCTCAGCCGTTTGGATTTGGTGGCACATTACAGCCTAACTCTTCTTTTCTCTTTGTGTCCTTGCTCCCAGGTCCGGGTTTTCACTTACCTTATTGGACGGGAGGTCACTTTTGCCCCCAATGTGAAATGGATCGCCTGCAACAACAAAGGTGCCGTTTGGGAATGGTTCCCCAATCCCCATCTCACACATGGGCTGCAGCCACCAGGTCCTGGGCCCCTCTAAATCTTCCCCAGTACAGCTGGGGCCCTTTGTTGGAAGATGACCTAAGGAAAAAGCAGTCCCTGCTAGTCCACAGGAAGTGTGTCTGTGTCCAACTAACACAAGTCCTCTGTGCTGAGCCACCACATTTTTCCTGTCACGGTGCCAAGGGACGCTATGACCGAGATTTGTGCTGGCTATACTCCACCTAAGTCCTTGTGCTTATTGTGTCCCAGTTGCTGGCTTTTGACAATCTGTCTGAAAGCCTGACATCTTTTGGTTGACATGTAAAATGAACATCTTTAAAGACTTCACAGCATTTTTCACAAGGTTTGGAGGTTAACCCCTGTATCTTGGCCAAATTCTTTGTGTCCCAGTGGTTTCACTGAGGTACCAGAATAAGCTTGTTAATCTCACCTTAAAACCAGTATTCTCTGTAACCGCTGTGAAATGGCCTGAATGGGAAAACCATTCAGAGTAGGTGAGTCACCTCTATGCGTTTGAGGCCCGTTAAAAAGTTCAGCCAGCCCTACCAGAGTCTACAAGGGTAAAGGAAGAGAGGGGAAGAAAAACCTTCCCTCTTTGGGTCTGACCTGGCCTCAGCGCACTCAAAGACAGTCAGCAATGCTTGCTGAATCAATATCCTGCTTAAAAAGGGGAAGAGAAGGGAAGACTGGAGTTGGGGGGTGACTAGCTTGGTATATCAACCCTTCTCCTGCCTGAGCAGTGGCCCAGCAGACTATGAAATGCGTGGGTGTGCTTGCTGCTGAAAGTAATTGACAGGTAAGAATTGCTGGCCTGAGCTGAGGATGTTCAAGGCTCAAACATCTGTTAGCACCACGAATCACACCTAGCGCTTTAACATTTGTTGGTTTAAACAAAAACCTGGATTTCAGGTTGCATATTCAACCATAAGATTAGTGATAGGGAATGCATGGTGCTGCTGGTTTGCCATAAAATGTGAGTGTGTTCTCCTGAATAACCAAAGGGAGAACAAAAATAGGCTCAGTGCACTCGAGTTCTCACTTAACCGACTTGAGCTCTCCAGAAGGCTCACCGGTTTTGGTTCTTCTGTTTTGACACATCGTATAGCTCTTGTAGTCCTTGTTTCCAAGCACATGAAAACTGTTTCCACATCACAAAGCTGATCAGATCACAAGCCCTTTCACATGGCAGTGCTTTCCTAGTGATAGCAGAAGTTTTCCAACTATCTGAAATACTCATTGCTATACCAAGTACAGCCCGTCAGACCCATCTGGTGAGAAGCAGGACAAGAGTCCTTGTGACATTACACTGTGTTAGTATTTCTACCTGGTTAAGCAGCTGCTCTACAGGAACTTTTGATAACACTCTTCGACGTTCTTCCCCTGTACTCCTTGTTGTAGTGTTAGACTGTTATGGGTCCACCTGTGAGGAGAAAGCTCTGGAAGTATGTAACTTAAATACAGTCTTTGACATGTAGTTTTCTAGCTTTGCACAGACACTCATTTAAAGATATGGAAGGCACATTGTACAAGTGACTCACACCTCTGTTTCTCCATGAAGGCTATTACACTCAGATCTCTACGCTGGCAGACGTCCAAGAGAACGTGATGGAATACCTGCATGTGCTCAGTCGTCCAATGGTCATCAACCATGACCATGACATTATTTGGACTGAAGCCTACATGGACAGTGCGGTAAGGACCTACAGCACAAGTCTTTAGTCAGCAAGCAGCAGGGGCTATAGACCAAACTGGTAAAGATGTTAGATACCCAGCTAGTATCCCAGCTTCCCAGTTAAATAATCTATGTATATCAGAATCTAAATAAAATCCTGAAATTTATTTAAAACCAGGAGTTGGTTGGTTGAAAAAACTTACTGATCTCTAGCTCTGCTGACACAGACAATATTTCTTTTCTCCTCACTCCTGGAGTTGAGATGTGTATGCAGACTCAGGATTGAATCTGCAGTGAGCCAGGAGCCCAAGACTTATCACACAGGCACAGCATGACTTAAGTAGCACTTCTGTAAAAGCAGGTTACCTTCTAAAGGATTATTCACAGGAAAGATTATTTACAGCTCAGGATAAGGGTCACAAAGATTTATCTTCTCCAGCCTGGTAGCTAACTGTACACTGCTTGCAACTCAAAGATACAGATCTCAGTTTGAGAAGCAGGCTCACTCGTTCATTCCTTGGGCTAGCAAGACAAAACACTGCTACAGCAGCCCTGTGCTTAGTCCTGCGGATAAAGGACATATCGCAAAGAAACAGACAGTAATCAATTCCCTACACCCCTTACTTCATCTCAGGCCAGCCCTAAGGGAAGACTTAAGGCATTTGGACCACGAGAAGGTGCAGGTGTTGGGTTGCCAAGGCTGCTTTGAAATTCAAAGGAGTGAAGGGAAGGACAAGGGAGTAGACTGCCACTGAAGGAGCCTTTCCTTGCATTTCCCTAAATAGCAAATGTTCCTCAATCTTCATATCCATGCCTTTCTACATTGTAGAAAGAGAAAGTTACAGCTCTTCTTTTGGGGATCTCTGTGCTTTCAGGGAGATAAAGCTTTTTTCCTACATTGGACTCTTCAACCCAGAGAAACATCTGCATTAGCATGACAGAGCTGGCCAGACGACCCCTATTCCAGAAACAAGCCTGAGGTCTCAGGACTGTTTATACTAACCAAGGGGCAAAAATCTTTCTAGGAATATTGAGAATGTTTCCATGCACAATACTGTTACGGGACTGAAGTTATTAGCCCAGGTCTGGCTAGCAGTAGCTTTAGGGCATCTGCCACAGCCCTGGGGAGAACCCATAGCTTTGGGGTTTAAGATCCACAGTGAGAAACCTAAACCTTCTGAGTTGGAGTAAAACTAGGGGTACTGAGACCACACAAACCCCAAGAAATGCTTCCAAGTCAGCCAGGCTTGCACCATCGTGGTGTATAGGTGCTATGCTGTTTTATGGGAAAAGAATGTCCCTCATCTCTGGGCTGTGGCTGAACATTGAGCTATGGCACACTAGCTCTGTGGGGATATCTGCTGCTGCAGGAGCCGTACCAAGTAAGAGCTGGGGACATAGTACTTGAGTGCGCTAAGCAAAACCTCCAGAAATGCCACTAGCTACCCAACAAGTTTATTCTAATAACAGGCATGCCCCCTCTGGCACTGCTCTATGGTGTTACACTTCCCAAGGGAAGCCACAGGGACTTGTTTGCTGCACTTTTTTTGCTGTATCTCTTTTCTTGGCTTGGCTTGCCATTCATTTCCTCTCCCCCAAGCTCTCCCAGCTTTGATTCATTCCTCCATTCGTGTATTCATTCATCTGTTCATCCATGTCTCTCACTAGCTGCCACAGTCTGAGGAGGTAACTCCACCCCTGTGTTTTGTGAGCGTGCTGTTTCCCTCGTGTCAGTACTGGTGCTCATAGCCACAGCTGGCCTGTACATCTGGAAGGGGGTGGGGGCTGCAGAACTGACAAGAAAAGAGGAAATGCTGGATGTACTGGGGAGCTGTGCCGTTGGTTCAGAGTTGGTAGGGGTGTCTGTGTTGTGGCGTAGCTTAGTTGACCAGATCTCTTTTGCCGTGTGTCCACTAAGTGCTGGAGAAGTATACTTACTGTGTGTTGGTGTGAGTGTGTAGATGGGAAGTTTCCACATGGAAGACCACTAATTGAAGATACCAAGTTCAAATCTCTGTTAAGCAACTGCATAGATCCTTTGTGGCTCCCAGAGCATACAGTAATGGAGATAGGAGCTCATTTCTTGCTTCTGCCACATGAGGGATGGAAGGGAGATGCTACTTGCATCAAGATTAGGTTCTTCTGATAGCTAGGCATGTTTGGGAGACTCCTTTGAGTGTACCTTGCCTGTTTTATCTCCTTTTTCTCGTGTTTTGGGAGCATCTGTTACCCCATTATACATGCATGTCCTGTATCCCCTGTAGAGATAGCTCCCCATGTTGTACCTGTTTGAATTATGATTTTGTCTCTATTTTTTCTAAGCTTAGATGCTTGAGTAACGAGTACATCTAAGCCGGCTCTGTGTGTATTTGTGCCTTTTAAACATTTGCCTGTGGTGTTTCTCACTTGTGGTATTCATGTTTGCAATATAGATGATACCTTGTTTGTGATTTTGCTCGTATATTTGTTGCTTTATCCTGTGCTCCTTGTGTTGGTAGTTTTTACACTTTTGTTGCATAAGTGCTCATGTCTACACTCCCAACGTGTGGGGTGTATAAATTGTGCTGCTGTATCTACAGGCTCCCATCTCTTCGTTAAAACAGCACTTTCATTTCTCCTGTTTCAACACATTTCACTGGCTTTCATCCCATCCTCGTCACCCTACATGAGCAAGCATCTATCCCGCAATCCTCTTGGATACAGAGCATTGAAAAGTGCTGCCATCTGTTTGTAGAGGGGTGTGGGAAGCAAGGAGGTGGATAACCGCACTCAACATCTGGGGTCCTTGGGAATTCCAATGCCTTTTGTTTGGGTTATCTGTGCTATTGCATTCGCTAACATACAGCTCGTTGTTCTGTGGCAGCTCTTTGCATCTCAGGCTCAAAGTCTGTTGCTCATGACAACAGTGGCTATGCCAGTCTTCAGCAAAAAGAACGAAACGGTGAGTGCATTGTGGGCTGCGGTCTCTTTCCAGCTAGCAGAGGCGAAAGGATGCAGCAGACATTTGCAGGGTTTTAAAACCCATGGCTTTCTGAAAGAGGAGCCAACCATTAGGGACTGCGGTAGATGCCTCTGGCAGGATGGGTGGCTGGCAATTTGTCTGACAGAATGATAGTCTGTTGTTTCCTCCAAATGCTTTTTTCTTCAAAATACCCCTTAAATAGGATACTTCTCCCTGTTTTATCCATTCCGTTTTCAAACTGAGCCTAATTCACAGACCCATAAAGTTTCGGGTTGGAAGAGATCATTACCTTGTCTAGTCTGTCCATTTTATTGCAGACCTTTACATCTCATAGAGATGGTCTTCCATGAGCCAAATAACCTGTGTTTGGCAAAATTGTCATTGAAGAAAGGCATCCAGCCCAGAAGCTCTCCATTGTGGTTTCACACTCTCCATTAAAAAATGGTGTCTAAATTCTACTTCCAATTTGTCAGATTTCACCTTCCTGTCATAATGGCTTTCTCTGTTAAGTTAAAAAGCCTGTACTTTTTGGTATCTTTCTCTAGGAAGCATCTACTACACTGCAATAGAGTCAAACCCTGTCTATCTTGTAGTACAATAGAAAGGTTGAACAATGTAGGTGTCTTTGATAAGGGCATTTCCTCTGGGCTCTGAAGCCCTTTAGCTGCTCTTTTCCATACCATTTCTAGTTTCTCGTCATCCTTTTAAAATGGTGGATGGTACCTTACCATTGCTTTACATGGGATAAGCTCTTCATCCAGGTCCTACAAACGCTTGTCAGTCGCCTTTACCTGAGGCTGGCCTAAACCTGTACTGGCACAGTGCTGCAGCAGGAACCTGTGTGTCATTTTTCCATCATGCTCCCCAAATGCTTATTAAAACAACTACTCATGAGGATTTCCTGCATTCCTTTTTCCTGGGTTAATGATTTTGCATATGGCATTTGATTTGGTTGACCCAAATTATCAATCCCTGTTGTTTGGCATGATGGCCTTGTCCTTATTTTTACTTACACATACTGAATGCAGATTTTTGTCCTCACATTTTTTTTTTTTCAGTGATTTTACGTTACTTCTGAATCATAGTAAAAAACACTGACTAGTATTGGGTAGAAATATTCCTCTCCATAAACACTGGAGCAACCTCTTCAGACTTCTGAGGGGAGTCAGTTGGTTTTAAATTAACATAGTCACACAAGCCGAGAAAGAGTACATGAGAAAGAATGCTTCCTACTAGTTAGTAGGAAGGCAATAATGTGCACTCAGGTAGAGAACCAAAGAGGTTTTGCTTCTGAAAATGGATTCTGCTTTCTTTTTTTTTTTTCCTGAAGCGATCTCATGGCATTCTCCTGGGTGTGGTGGGCTCTGATGTACCACTGAGGGAGTTGTTAAAACTTGCTCCACGGTATAAGGTAAGACTGAGATAATGCAGTTTGTCACTTTGCACAGCAAAGTCACTGTTCATTCTTCCATGGGCATGAATGAAAAATCATTCTTCTCCCTGTAGGAAGAACTCTGAGTGTTCTTCCTACAGCAAGAGATGTTGGATGTGTGTGTTTCTATATATAGCACATGGGAAACCCTCCACTACTAGGAGTTCTTAGGCTGCTTCAGAAACAGAAGAACTGGATGATCCAAGTAGATTAAGAACAGGTCATGGAGCCTTTACATATTGTTGGTCACAAACTTTGATCCCTCAGAGACCATACAGATCTGACAACCTATCTCAGAAGAATTAAAGTTTTTTTTATTCAGGTCCCAGTGGATAAAAGCTGCCATGCCAGCTGGCCAAAAATAAACTAGTTTCGCTGTCAATATTCTTAGCAGAAAAAACCGAGGACTAAATGGACTATGGAGAGCCAACTTTTCTGCCATGCCTAGAGGTTCCTTTCTCCAAAACAGCATGAAGATTTCTTGAAAGGACAGTGTACAAGAAGTTGGCTCTCATTTGCTTGTGCCGTACCTAGATAGAATATCTGCTCTCTAGAATTGTTAGTCCGACAACCTCCCATTAGCTCTACGTTCCATATATCATAAAAAAAATAATTTATCCACAGGAAACCCACACACATGCAATGTTTAGTTTGGTTTCTGCTGTAAATTCTGTGCAGTGACCTTTTGTTCAATCAGTCTGCACACCAGGAGAAAGAAGCACATCTGAGGATCACCATGAAATGAGACAATTTGAGCCATCACTTCAAATTTCCAGTTTCTCTTAAATAACTATTTTAAATAACTTAAATAACTAAGACAACCCCTATCAGCTAGACAGTTGTCCAAAACCTGATTGTTGAAGACCTGTAGTACTGAAAGTGCTGTCAGAAGTGATGAATTTGTGTGGGGATTCCAGACATGGATGCAGGGCAGACCATTCACATACAGCTGTAGGAAATGATCCTTCAGTCAACCCAGGAACTTTGAGTGTCAGGGCATATGCATGCAGCATGCAAAGCTAGCTGGTTTGAGTCTGGGGAACCTTGTCTGGGATTGCCTTGCCTTCAATTTTTATACATGTTTTATTTTCTCTATAAGACTAATACCTTTTCATGTTCCTCTCCCAATGTCACTCAAAGGCCATGTGTCACAATAGTCCTTTTTTCTAGGCCATGGAGAGACAGTTTTCTTTCCTCTGAGAAGTGCCAGGGAAGGAGGGAAATTTATTTGAAAGATTTCTTTATATCAGAGGCAGGACACAACTTTCCAGAAGCTCTTCCAGCTCCAGGATGGTTTGGAAACCTAGGATCCTCAATTCAAGTCCCCTGGCATGTGGCTTACAAAGGACCAATTTCAGAGTTACAGCCCTTGAGAGCTCATAAAATTATGATTGTGCTTACTGGGCTGAGAAGTTTCAGTTTTAATAGGCCAACAAAGAAGTTTGCTGCAGTCCTGATCCAATGTCTTGGTCTCATTCTTGCCATGCTGAGCTGAGCTCAGCATGCTTTGCGTAACTGTTTCACGTAGAAGGAGTCCAAAGTTTTGATCTGGGATGTGTGAAGTACAGAATTCATTCCCTCCAAAAAGGCACAGATGGATTGCAGATGACTTAGCTCCTCACTTCCCTACTGTTGTCCCTCCAGGATTGTCTCTATAGGAATACAAAGTTGAAATGTTCTTTTGAAGACAGAAACCTTAGCCATTCTTGTTTTCCTTGAGACACCTCTTGTTTTGGCAGGCACAGGCTATCAGCAGGTTTTTAGCAACTCATGATTTAACCAGAATTTGTATTATATATGGGTTTGATCTGAGTAATTGCTCTCTCAGAAATCTCTTGCAGATCAGGTCAGCCACTGTCTGCTCTTGTTATATTACGCTATTCCTTAAAAAGCATTTTAAGACTACAGGCTCGTACAATTGGCCTAGGCCAGGTCTGGTCTTGCCAACACTGAAACATAATGCAGAGCTCTTCTGAAGACCAAGCGGGTTTCCAGGGAAGCCAGCTGTGAGATTCATACTCTCTTGTTCATTCACTGCTGTGCATACGTAGCGATGGGCAGACAGACCTGTCACCACCGTTTCCGTACTGCTTACACCATTCGCCGTCGCTGCCCATTTCAGTGCAGCACTGCTGTGCCTGCTGTGGAGGAGGCTTATTCTGCCTCCGGGTGGTAATTGTCCACCAGGACAATCAGACTCCAGGAGGGTGTCGTTTTCTGAATGTGTACACAAATCAACTACCTGCCCATCCTTTTGTGCATCCAAGCATAGTCAGCCTGCTCAGACAGAGCAGCCAGAGATAAATGGTTTGGAATGGACCCTATTTTCTGCTGGTCAATACCTTTAAAAGGGAGATATTTCTGAATATCTGTGGTGCCAGGGTATCAGTGGCACTCATTACACGGCAGTGTTTCTAGCTAAAGCACTAATTATTCTAATAACCCTTCCTCCAGCTGGGTGTCCATGGATACGCCTTTCTGAACACCAACAACGGCTACATCCTCTCCCACCCAGACCTCCGACCTTTGGTATGTATAGCTGTGAACTTGAGAACCTTGGCTTACTTAGATACCGTGATTTTCAGGGATAATCCTGAATTCTCATGGTTTATTGAGCTGTGAAGGATACCAGGCTCTGATATACAGGCACCCATGAGCCTGAGGGCCAGAGAATTCAATTCCACATACATAGATGCATATAAGTACACATATGTGTGTGAAGTGTAAGGCATCCTGTCTGGCTGTTCTCCGTAAGAGTGCATGTGAGGGCTGTATTCATGTACACTTGCTGTGGGTGCACATGTATCTGTGTCCATGCAAGGTGTCACTGCTGGGCTGAAGAAACAACTCCCCTCACCTGGGCATATCTCCTACAAGAAGATGCAGCATGAGTAGCACCCCAGTAATAACTACCCAGCAGCTGTAGTGTTGGCCATTTGGGGAATCTGAGACTGGCAAGGTCCAGTACCACAAATCTTAGTAACGTGGTAAGTCAGACACAATTTAGAGACCGGTAGGCTGCAAAGACCTTCTGGGACTTAAGGGAGTGGACACAAAGGCAAAGTATCTTCCTCATGGTGCCACCTGGAGCTCTAGGCCACACATCCATCTGCAAAAATACAGCTGACCTCGTTACTCAGATACCCAGGCACACAACAATTTTACACTTCATACACATGTCTGTGGGCACAAATCCACCAGTGCACAGCTGCATTAGCGTGGTTACTGGCCAGAGAAAGTGTCACCAGAAGGCTTCACAGTAGCTGTCTTTGCACAGGGAGACAGACCACAGCCACGGGTAGTTAATTCCCTAGGTGAACAGAAGAGACACATCCTGTTTCCAGGATGGGGCAAGGCAAAGCTGGGTAAGGGCAGTGCTTTATCCTCCACTTGAAATTGGCCTGTTTTAGTCTGCTTCACACCTTTCCCTTCACCCAGAAAATTATGGGGAAATAGCTCTCTTGCATTAGTTAGCCCTAGGTGAGAAGCCTATCTTGCCATCAGTGGAGTCAACGCCTAATTCCCATCAGAAAAGATCTCCTGCTGGTATTACAGTGTTAATGGGATTACACTCTTAGCTGAGGGGAAAAAAAGCCCGATTTCCTGCAGGCAAGTGTATTTGTACTGATCTGTTTAGAAGAATATTCTCACAAAGGAGGCTCTAGCCTTTACCTGGAAGTTTACCTGTGTTGCTGCCTGTCCCTTGCTCCTGGATCAGCCTCTACCACTTGAACTGTCCTAGCCCCATGCTGCGTGAGTAAAGAATTACACGGTATGGGACCAAGAAGGCACTTGCACCCAAATGCTGTCTTCCCAGTCAGAGAATAAATGAGACATCTTTATTTTTCATATTAGATATCAATTCCTAAAGGGTTAGTTTAGGAAGTTATCTATCCACTTACTTGGGTATTTTCCTTTTCTCTTTTTTCCTTTTTCTTCTTTTTTTTTTCCCCCTAAATAAATACCAGTATAAAGAAGGAAAGAAACTGAAGCCTAAGCCAAACTACAACAGCGTAGATCTCTCAGAAGTGGAATGGGAAGACCAGGATGAAATAGTGAGTATCAGAACTTAGCCCTCTTTTGTAGGCCCTTCATTCTATTACTTCATGTGCCTGTATGGAGGGGCCGGGAAGCAGCAGGCACCCCAGTTTCTTTCTGTACTTGAATGGTGCTGACTAAGACACACTGATGGTCTGCAAGAGGCCGAGAATGATGCTCTCCTACCGGCTGCCTGTGTTCCTTCCCAGTATAAGTTTTCCTTCTGATGGAATAGGGAGGGAAGGCGACAGCAGGAGGAAGGAAGCACTTTGGAGGCTGCTCCACAGAGCAAGTCTGTGTGTATGTTGCCCAAAGGCTGCCTTAATCCAAAGCCAAGATAGCTGTCTAGAGTATGGCAGTGCCCCATGATGTTACCTATACCTGTAGTGTGTGAGCTATAGCTGAAGCCACTCAACTAATGAGATCTGCAACAAGGAAGAAAGTGCATTCAACAAGAGACTAAAGCTTGCAGTCACCAATAATAATAGACAGAGAGGATACAGGACTTGGGGACTTGAGAAAAACAAATTTGCAGAAACCATCTTATTGCACAGGTGTGGAGGCACTGAAAACAATAGCTGAATACAAAGAAAAGATTAGCAAATACCTTTTCTACTGTCTTTTGAGCAAAATTATTAAAAGGTGATAAACAAGAAACAGCATGCACCTTAACAGCTGCACGTTGCTGCCTTGCACAACTAGGAACCCAGATATGAAAAGGTAGAGAGGTTCCTCTGTGGCTGGTTTTCTTTTACTCAGAAGAATTAGGAGAGAATAGATACTTAAGTTACTAAGATAAGAATTGAATCTGGAGTAAGATAGAATTAGCTGTGGGACACATGCTTCTGGATTACAGGGGAGGCTGCTGAGATAAACGGATCTGATGCTAAAGATATCCACTTAAACAGGTAGGACAAATGAGCTGCCCAGCAAGAGGATCAAAGTAGCTACTGTAACTAGCGCAGGCCAGGTACAAAGGGCCACACCAAAGGAGCCTGGCAAGTGGGAGAATGGAAAACTGAGAAAGGGAACACAACAGGATGGGGTGAGAAACATGGAAAGGAAGACAACAATAGCAGGCTTTAAATATAGTAGAACAACCCAGGTGCAGGCTGTCGATGCCTTCTAGGAGCACTGCTGCCTTTGTAGTTTTCTCTCTCACCTGAGCCACTTTTAGAGCTGCTCCCCTTGACCCAGTTCACTACTTTACAAAATAAATAAATAAAAAAAACATATTAAAAATTAAAAATCCAGGAAATGAGAGGACTTTGCTTTGCTGTCATATTTGTTTGGCTAGCAGTTTCCTGTCAGACCAAGTAACACCGATACATGAATGCAAATGTGATGCAAAGTGTGAGGTTTCTGCCTGTAAAACTAGACAGTGAAAAAATACATCCAAAGAGGCATGAGAAACAAAGCCACTCTGTGTTCCTGTACTGCATCTTCCAGAAGAAAGATTGCAGTCACTGAGAGTACAGAGACAGTGACGCGAACGCTATCTGCAGTGTGACTTCAGCAAACCTAGAGACTCTCAAGATACACCCACTGCAGCAGAAAGCTGCCAACGTTTCAACACTTAGATTTGCAGCTATGGTATTAGATCAACGACAGACTCAACATCAGTTGCAGTATAATCTCAGCAGCATTGATAAGCAGTAAATTCAGACTGGAAAAAATATGCCCAAGTGCTAATGATGTGTAATACAGCCAGCTGCTAAAAAGAAATCTAGGGGAGGGAAGATGGCACTGTCTGGAACATACCAATAGTGCTATCTGCAGCTGGGCAGCAAGGAGGCTTGGGCTTGCTTGTAAACCAACACAGGGATGTTCTCAGTGTGAAAGGAAAAAGGAAGGGCTGAGGGATCCTTCCCAGCAGCCCAGGAGCTGTGACCACAACAGATTTTCTTCAGCCTTGAAAGAGTCACTGAAGAAGAAAGTAGCCTGCAAAGATATTGAAAATGAGTGGCAAAACACCTAGATGTTGCGATACCCCTCAGGTAAACTGTATGTCTGTGTTGGTTTGAAACTACAAAGCAGATAGGGAAAAGGATTTGGCAGCACTCATTGGCGGTGATGAGGAGAGCACAGACTCATTGTCCTGGAGCAGGGGAATGTGCTGTTTGAGGTGTTGAATGAGTACTTCAGCATGCACCAGGCTACCCTTCATCCAAACTCTGCTACACATTTTTCAAAGTGGAGGCCAGAAAGAGATGCCCAGAAATGTCCTGCATAAAAAGAACTGGGCATTCCAGGATCTCTCAGATACCAGGACTGTAATTGATTTCTCAATGCAGAAAAAGCTATTGAGGAAGAAATCGCAAACCTGGACTGTGGCACCAACCTACAGCAACCATCACCTGGAGGCCAGTCATAGGATGAGTTACCTGCCCACAGACTAGCTGGAGCTGAGAAGATCTAAGGAGATCTCAGATATCCACTGACTTACTTCTCCACTGCCTTACAGGGCAATGAGAGAGGCCTGGCATACAAGAATATATCAACAATAGCTGAACTAAGCCCAAAACCCATAGACAATGCTGCAGGCTGTCAGACCAGAACAGAGTATGCCATGGCGCTGGCAGGAGGTCAAACGCTCTTAGCCAAAAAAAGAGTAATAGTACCAGTCAGTGTTTTGATTTCCAAGATGTGGGCCTTGGGAAACAAGCCTTATACTCTAGCTCTGTAAATAAGCCACATCAAACAGCCATAATAAACAGAACTGTGGGCTTGTAATACAAATGCAGTTGAGACTGGCCAGCAGCTGAATAGAGGCCTGTCTCTGGAAGTAAGGAAGCAATTTGTGTGGATGTTTAAGTTACTTTCCAGTTTTTTGGTTTGTTTTTTTTTTTTTCCCTCCCATGCTGAAGCAATAGGCTGATATGCTCTGGCAAGCTGTGTATAAAGTTAAAGCCCCTGCACTTGTGGAAAAATTCCCTGGCTGTTTCTTGCAAGAGGCTGGGAGTCAATTAAATTTTGCCTTCGGAACCTGGATTGAATAAAGTGGTCTTCTCACTGCCTACCCTGCTGTCATACAGTCTTACTTTGCTGTGTTAAACAGCTGCTTTGCTGCACCTCAGAAGTGGGGCTGAATATAGCCTATAATTTATAAATCAGATTTAAAAGTGTCCAGGATTTTTGGAATTGGACCAGGGGAGTTAGTGGGTTTCTCAGGTGTCTCCTCTTCCAGGCTCTCAAAGCACTGTGTTAATGACTTTCTGGCTGCCAAATGGTGAAGTCTGAAACTTGGAGTGGTAATTTCATAGCTTCCAGATCCTTTCCTTTCACTAAAAAGACATATCAACAACCTTTCAGCATAAGCCGTTATCATTCTGTGTCACTTATCAGCCTGACTGAACAAGGATCCTGACCACTGAGAAAAGGTTCTCTATTTAAAAGAAGCAAGAGAGAGCTGGGAGTTGGGTGGGAACCAGTCACTTCTGCCAGCCCCTGTTTGTTAATGACAAGCAGCTCTATTAATGCCTGCCCAGCCCTGCCTGGAGATGCTAATACCAATCTTGTTCACCTCTGCAGCTGAGAAGTGCCATGATCAATGGGGAAACGGGCTACCTCTCTATGGATGTGAAGGTCCCTGTGGATAAAGGGGTAAGAAATTATCCTTCTGTTCAGGTCACAAAGAGAGAGGGGATGGCAAATGGAGAAGAACCACAGAGGATGTGGTTATTTAATGCTCAGCATTTCTGAGTGTGAGGATTTTATTGTTTCACCACATATACAACACATGCACTAAAGACATAAAATAGAGCATTGTTACAAGTGCTCTTTATACCTACTGGCATTCTGCTCTTATAAGGCATTGGAAATACCTCACAGCTCCCTGTGTCGTTTGGGTAAAGCCAAAGCCCATGTCGTTCATTGTTTACAGGGCTGTGAAATGAATTGGAGATCTGCAGGAGTTTAGAATGGGGAAAGACTACGCTGAGCTGACCTAGAAAGACAGAGGTTTGGAGGCTATTTTGCAACTCCCTTTCCCTACCCAAAAAACCACTCATGAGAACTTTGTCCCTCACCCTGTCAGAATGTGATTTCCTTCATCCAAGTCCAGAATTAAATTTCTATGCAAATATTTACAGATGTTTTATGAAAAGTTCTAGTGAAATGGAGACTTTTGAATGTTCCCTACTAGCTCTAACGTAGGGTTATACATTTTCCCTTGGAATCAGTGCAAAATGGTCTTGTACATTTATGTTCACTGGTACTTTTTCATTCAGGTTTGTTTAACTCCCCTAAAGATTTTGGCTTTCATCATTTCCTGTTAGGAAGTATTCCAGAGTCCTGCAAGTTACACTGCCCAGAAGTCTTCCATATTTCAGGAAAATTTTCCGTCTTTTATAGGGAGTGGGGTTTTTTTTCAGCGATCAGGCTGGCTAAACTGCTCCCGTGCTAAGCCACAGTCAGCACCAATTCCAATAAACCAACTGCTCGCAGCCACCACTGAACTGGTGCCATTTCTTAATGAAGACACCCCTCCGTTTCCTCTGAATGGTTGCACAGCTAGATCTTGTCACTAAATTCTCTGTTCTTGGTGTTTGCAACTGGCAGGTACCTGTCGATGGCTTTGCCCTTCTCTCGGGCCTTGCCAACGTCTGCCTTTGACGTTCTTTCGCGCTTTTCAGCCCCAGCGGTTCAGCAATTAATTTCGTTCCCTTTGTCTCTGGTATCGTTTCTGTTACACAAGTACCAGGGCTTCAGTGAATGATTTGGGTACTGTTTCCCTGTTGCTGTGTAGAGAACCTCTATTCTCTGCAATAGGGTTTTTCTGAACAGGGAGCCCCAAATCTCCTTTCTGCTGTCCCTTCAATTTTTTCTCACCCAAAGCTGCACTGGAACGGCTGCCTTGCTTTCCATGTTTCTTAGCTGTTTTTTTTTTCCAGGTGCCATTTTTCTACGTGAATCCCACGCCTTTTTGTCCAGTCTATCTAATTTTGGGGGCTGTTGGGGCTTTTTCTCAGTACGCAGAGGAAAAATGGTTTGGTTTGGTTTTTCTTATGGATGACTGTACATCAGGGCTCCTGAGACAGATCCTGTCTGTTCCTCTCATTAGATCATTTTCTCTCAATGCCCTGTTGTTTACTGTTTCTTTTTGTTTACAGTACTGCGGCCCCCGATTCTCACTCCACGTCTTATTTAAGCTCACTTTAACTGATTCTTTAGGATAAAATTTCATGAGAAGCTGTTTCAACTGCTTTATATAAACCCAGATACATTGCACGTCCTTTACTCCCTTCATCCATTACCTTTGTTATTCTGTCAGAAAAGCAATCAGGCTTTTGCAGCAAGAGTCTAGATTGCTTCTTTTGCTAGCTTAACCTCTTTCACTGTCTCTGAGCACCTTCAATAACATTCCTTCTGAGTCATCCAAAGACACCCATTTAGTATATTTTAGGGACATCTTTCTGCTCCCCTAATCAAGGGAAAAAAGATAACAAAAAGTAGCCTTGGTGAGAGATATTATCTGGTTTATTCTGTGGCTCTGCAAGCGTTAGGAAGGGTAATATGAGACTGACTCTGAGTATGTGACAGTTCCACTATTACCAGAATACACATGGAGCGAGGCCCGGAAGTGAAACTTAGCAATTCCCAATTGTACTCTGCTTGCTGATGAAGCAGAGCAGCCTTGAAACAAAGAAAGTGCTGAGAGAGCCTTGAAACAAAGAGAACGAGGCAGTCAGGCGGCAGAGAGTGAAGGGGATAGAAATTATTCTGTCAGCTACATAAATGTTGATTCCCCAGGTTGATCTCAGGGAGGTACTGAGAGCAGAGTGAGATAGAGAGGGGAAAATAAGGACCAAAGACAACGGGTGGTTGTTAGATCTAGTGGCAAAAATGCCTTTGCTTGCAAATGGGGTATAAAAGGGTTTAGACTGTGAAAGAAGAAGGTTGAGGACATGGGTAGAAGCTGTGGCAAACCGCTGATAATGGCATTAGCTAGGACTGCCTGCCAGTACAATGACAATACCAAAACTGGAAATACATGTGCTCCCAGACCACAGGTGTTGGTAATCATCCATCCTATTGCTGTGCCAACATGCCTGCATTCTGATTTTCTCCCTTGCACTGCACTATGTAGCAAAGTTCAGCCTGATCATCCGCAGCCCCACTTGGCTCAAGGATACCTCTGCTTCTCTTCCTTCCCATGGATAAGGGATGATACCTCCAGCTGTCCTGGGGAGGGCTGGCCAGCCATTCCCTCCTGTACCCACACAGAGGTTTGCCCTCCTTCCCACCAGGCACAGGTGCTGAGTGGTTCCATGGGCAGAACAGGGGCAGGTCAGGGGGACAAAGGTTAAGCAGAACAAGAAAGGTCTCAGAGTAGTGGCACCCCTGGGCTATTTTCTGTTGGATCCTTTCCCCCAGGGGCAGGCCTATGCCTTCAGGTCTCCTTCTTCCCCGTGCCTCTTTGCTATCAGATCAGACCATATTAGCAAGGAAAGGGAGGGTTAATACCTCATGTGCCTTTCCCACAGTCACCAAAACACCATATTCCATGGGGGTATCACAGCACTTTTGGACCATCTCCCCTCAGCAGAAGACTCAGACCCTGTTGCTCAGCAGTGTACAATTGCCACGCAAGGAGAGAGAGGGGAGGGATGGGGCTGAGCCATCTGCCACTTCCTCACCTGACAATAACCCCCCTTCCCCATCAGCCCGACCGCTGTGTGCACAGACTCGGGGCACACTGTGGAGCTGGGGATGGCTTTTCCTTTGTGCCTCCTTCCACTTCCACTGCTGCACGCCTTGAGCAGGTTGGAGGAGGTGCGACTTTCCCTCCCTGGGGAACACTGAGTTTTTTGTGTTCACTCCCTGTCTCCCACACACATCCTATCACCTCGTTTTCAGACCGGGGCTGGGATTTTAAACATATTAGGGTTCATATACTGGCATAAGGGTTGGATAGAAACTTTCCAAAAACTTTTCTCCTTTGGAAAAGAGTTCCACTGAAATCAACACTTTCCTACAGGAAAAGGCCAGTCTGGCAAACAGCTGAGGCTCTGAAGCAGCTTTCAATAGTCTGAAATGTCTTCAGTTGGAAATGTCAGTCTGAAAAAAATGTTTTCACGTGAATCAAAACGGTTTGGATTTGAATCAGCACTTTTGTTTCATTTGAAAATGTAAATTGTTCATTTAACTGATTTTGTTTTTTAACAAAATTGGAATCTGTTAATGTTTTGTCCCAGTTTGGCATGAAAGCAAATGTCAGAAATCTCAACGTTTCCCACAGGAGTGGGGAGACTTGGCCCCGGCTGCCCACCCACACAGTGGATAGGTTTGCCATCCTTCCTCTCCTCCCACCCCACCTCTCCTCCCTACCTTCCTCCCTGCACCCCCCTCCTGCTGGGGATGATGATGATGTGCAAAGCCATCAAGGTCGCTCTGTATGGCAAAAGAGCAGCGGGGCCCCAGCGTGTTGGCTCGGAGGGTGCGAGAGGCCGGGCAGCTTCCCCTTACCCCTTCCTGCAGCCTGTGCAGGAGCCCTAGAGCAAAGAAAGGTTTAACTCGAGCCCTAGATGGAAAGACAGAGTGGCTGCCTGGATCCTGAAAGTCACAAATTGCTGAATACGCTGAATACTGCACATTCATCCCCGGCTCCAGCCAGCCCTAGCAGGGTGTGAAGTGTTGGTAATGATCAACTGCTTTTGCTTAGCCTTGGGGATGTGTATCCCAGGTCCCCATCATCACCATGCTATGGGCCTGTCAAACGGTCTCTCACTTTCTTACTCATGCTCTTCCTCCAGAAAAGAGTTCTCTTCCTCACCAATGACTATTTCTTCACGGACATCAGTGGCACACCCTTCAGGTGAGCAAGGACTCCCATGACACCAGTATGGTGTATGAGAAGTCCTACATTCAGGGCTTTTTGTTCATAAAACCAGCTACGATTCATGAGCAGAGCAGTGTGAATAACTAGCTGCTTTGCTCCTGTAGCCATTGGGGTCAACTCAAAAGAAATATTATGATTTATCTGAAGTTCAGAGTCCAAAAGCTATCCCTTATGTGAAGCATGTTGTGTCATTTCAGAGAAATGGGACATCTGCAATTTTCAGTTCCACTGCACGTGTTTTATGTTCTGGTGCATGGTCCTAAACAAAGCATTGTTATAAACTGAAAATTATAAAACACCACATAAGAAATCAAGCAAAAATTTGTGGGTTTTCCCCAGCTGAAGTGATTTGAAGTTGGCATCGATCTGAGAAATGTTATTGTTGACCCAAACCTACAACGCTGGCCAAACAAGATGTCACCAAAACTGCTTCGTAGCTGTAGAGACAGGTTCCTGAGCCTCTTGGGCTGAAATCGGATCTCGCTTAATCCTCTTTTGATGATGGTCTTTTCTTTAATAGCTGTGGAGGGAGTTAATGTCTTTAAAGGTTGTAATTGCAGGGAACGCAGTGTCATGTTTAGGGATTACTCCTCTCCTTACTGACAAACCCTCTGTTTGCCTTCCTGCCTGCAGCCTGGGTGTTGTGCTGTCCAGGGGACACGGGGAATACATTCTGCTAGGGAACACTTCAGTGGAAGAAGGTAGGTTAATTTCAAAGGGCCACACTACCCCTAAGGGACAAGGTAGCTCCTCTGAATTTCACTCCACTTCTCCTTCACTCTATGTATTATCTGGTTACAGGCTTGCACGACCTGCTCCAGCCAGATTTGTCTTTAGCAAACGAATGGTAAGTGGAAGAAATCCTGTCAACGACATGTCAACTTTGTCATGAGATCTTGGCAAAGTTCCCAGCAATTTGGTTTGAGTTTACCACCCTCTGTGGCCTAGAGAAAAAGCAATGTTCTTCAGGGACTGTATTTGGAAAGACCTGAACGTCTCCAGGCAGTTCAGTCCCACCACATCCTTTGGGAGATCCCACCAAGGCCTGGCACACCTCTCTGCTAAGAAACATCTCCTGAGATTTATCTGTCAATTTCCTGTGCTCAGATTTATTTCGTTCCTCCTCGTGTTGCTCAGAACTGTGCTACAAAACCTACAGTATGTCAGACCTGTCAAGAAATTTTGTTGCAAGCTTAGTGAGAGACTGAAATGCTTTTTTAAATTCTAGCTTATTTTTGGATGGAATTCTTCTGAACTGAGGCTAGACCTAATTTCTAGTGAACATGGAGGTGATTTATGACCCCTGTTTCAATAGCAAGCATAATTTATGGGTTTGCTTGGTTTGGATATGAAGCAGGGTGAAGCATGGCACCTTCCTTTTATTGCTGTGAGGTTTGGGATTTTCATGAACCCAACATTCAGTTACACACTCAGGCACATGAACCCCGTCTGAATCAAAGCCAAAATAACTATAGTCAAGAAGCCCTGCAGCCCTTCACACCTCTCATTACACTGTCAAGTTTCACAGGCAGCACATTTGAGACACAAGCAGTGACTTCTCCTTCTACTCCTAACTTGGCGTGTCAGCTTACCACACTTTACATATTCATTTCTCTTAGACTTCTCTCATAAATCACTCCTTTCAGCCCCTTTATGAGTTGTAATTCTCTCTTATAACCTCTTCCTCCCCTTTGTCCTGACAATGAAACGGTAAAAATAAGAGGCAGGGTTAGTAGGCTGGTTTCTTTTCTAATACAGGGCATTTGTAATACTCCCACTTCTCCTGAAACTCTGTCCTGAGGCTGCTGCAGCTGTGTCCCTTTGGGAAAGCTGGGGTTTTTTTGCCACAATATCATAATGCAAGAGCATTCCTAGTCTCACATTTTGTTTCTCTGTCTCTCGCTTTTTCTGCTCCCAGCCTGGCCTTACATTGCACATGACTCTCTGCTTTTCAGGTCTCTCCATCACATTGTTACTGTTTATATATACACACAGGTACACATCTTACACAACACGTCCTACAGATAATGGCTGGAAGGATTAGGGACTGCTGTGTTGCATTGTGAGCTTATGCTGGAGAACCTAACAGCAGCCCTACTAAGGGCAGCAGTCAGATTAATTGGTGCTTGGTTTATTGGTAGGGTTTGACTTACAGCCACATCGTTAGATGTTGAGTGGGCACAACATACAGCAGCAGCAGCAGCAGCAAAATCTTTGCAGCCCAAGCCTTCTCACTGAATTTTTGTTTGCAGTTATTTATTAATTGAATTGAATAGAAGCATTTGCTTGACTGTGGTTTCTCTTTGCCCTTGTGGACTTCTCCCCTCCCCGCCAGGATTTACTGCATCACCGACATTGATCCGGACCACCGGAAGCTTAGCCAGCTGGAGGCTGTGATCCGTTTCCTCACCGGAGAGGAACCTGACCTGGAATGTGAGTCCCAGGCACTGAAAGGGCCCTGCTGGGGTTTTCCTGTACCTATCACAGGGGAGAGGGGACTGGGACACAGTGGTGTCAGACTGAGCTCCTGTGGCACCTGCTTACACAGGCAGGACTGAACACAAGCCCAGCATGATTCACGTGTGGAAATGAGCTGAGGATCACAGAATATCAGGGTTTGGAAGGGACCTTGAAAGATCATCTAGTCCAATCCCCCTGCCAGAGCAGGAACACCTAGAGGAGGTCACACAGGAACACAGGTCCAGACGGGTTTTGAATATCTCCAGAGAAGGAGACTCCACAACCTCCCTGGGCAGCCCCTTCCAGTGTTCAGTCACCCTCACTGTGAAGAAGTTTTTTTCTCATATAAATANAATACACCCCAGGATGCCATTGGCCTTCTTGGCCATGAGGGCACAGTGCTGGCTCATGGTCATCCTGCTGTCCACCAGGATCCCCAGGTCCCTTTCCCCTACGCTGCTCTCCAACAGGTCGTTTCCCAGCCTATAGGATCCACTTCCTTGTCTCTGTCAGAGGATTTATGGAAGCCTTATTGAAGGTGTCAACATAGGAAATACTGGAGGGTGAAAAGCTTGAATGGAGCTTGATGGGGGCTGCACAGCATGTTTAAGACAGACTGACCAGCTGGGCTAGAGGGGGTGATGGCAGGAGGAGCCAAGAAAGCTGCTGTGACCACTCTGCTCCCCAGGGCCCCAGCCAACATCCTCTGAGGGCTGCATGGTGCCATCTAGACAGATGGGTTCTTTCAGAACAAGGATTATTAATCTTGTTTTCCAAACACAATTAGTAACTGATTTGGGGGAAAAAAATTGTTACAGGATGATTATCTTTCCTGCTCTCCCTGCTCCTCCTCCCTTGCACCAGGTCCCATTCTCTAGGAAACATGAGCCACACAAGTGGCTGATATAGCACCACTACAGAGTGGGATCTCCATTGGGGGGCAGAGGTGGGCAGCTGTGCACAGGAACTCCCTACAGCAATTTAGCTTCAGGATGTCCTTCAGCTCACCTCACTCTCCATGGCTTTAGCCTCCTTACCTCTGCCAAGTACAAGCTTTTCCATGTAACATTCTACCTGAGAGGCCCCAACCTTTGGTAAAATCGAAAATCAAATGTAATCCAATAATTGTTCCTCTCTTGCACAAGTTGAGCAAACCCCTCCTGGCTGTCTTTGCAGCAGACTGAAAAGAGGAGATGAAGAGGCCAGGGAGGAGGAAAGTTTCAAGTGAGCTATGAAAAACATGCAGCCTTGGAAGTGCTATTGAGGAAAAGCAAATATGATTTGGATGCATCCTAGATATGTGGGGCCTGGAAAGATCTGGTGGTGACCTGTGGTTTGGAGGTTGTCTGAATGACAACAAGGATGAAGAGATGGATCCTGACAACTGGATGAGAAAGGAAGTTGGGAGAACTTGAGAAAAAAACGTTTGAGGAAACCTAGGACTTCAGCCCAGAAAGTGGAGCCAGAAACACTGAAGTGATGGGGATGGCTCCACCTAGAAGAGCACTGACAGGGGCGTATCTGCAATACCATAGCCATGACATTCTCACAGGAGATGAGTGCAAGCAGGGCAATACAGAAATTAAGCAGGTCGAATAAATGGGGTTTTCATTGTAAATGTCATTTTAGCACAGGATGATAGCTTGAACTTTCCTAATACCTCTCAGTTCCAATCCAGGGTGGAATAGACTGGTAGCCTGCACTGGCCTGAGCATTTGGTGAAAACAAGGACAGGACAGAATTTTATGAGACTTACAGGAAGGAAGGAGGGCTAACAGAGAAGCCAGTGAGCACAAGAACAAAGTAGAGACCATGAATAAGTCCTAGTGGTTTTGAAGAGAGTTTCTTGAATTGAACAGGGTAGCTGGTGTCCAGCCACAGAGCACCCAGATGAGAGGTCAAGGCAGGGATTTAAGGCAATGGCTGTGGACAGCCTGTTCAATCAAGGAGAAGGTCGGAGTGAAGGTCTGATGAACCGAAAGCCTCACTTGCCCACACTGTCAAAATCAAACCCTTCCACTGACTTTGCAGGGAGAACCAGTCCGATGATCTTAGCTGTAATATCTGTTCCTGTGCTCTCCGCTACCCAGGGTGGCTGGTCCTATTCTCAATACTGTAACAGAAGGCCTCTTTTTGTGCCATGTTGCTCCATTGTCCTGGCCAGGGAGATGCTCCTTAACAAAGGAGTCTCTAAAATACCAAGGGAGGCACATGCTTTTCTCTCCTGATTTTTGTTCTCCCTTTTTCTTAGGTGATGAGGAGTTGGTCCAGGAAGTGCTGTTTGATGCAGTAGTCACTGCACCCATGGAGGCCTACTGGACAACACTAGCCCTCAATATGTCCACGTAAGTGTATGACAAAAAACTATGGGTAAAGCACCATTGAAGATGCACCTCCAGAAGCTATGGGCTTGTGTAGTGCCCAAAACAGTCACAGACCCTTGCACAGTGTATAAGAAACTTTAGCTCAAGAAGCTCATAGAAATAGATCAATGGCTTTAGAAATAACTCACAAAGTGCCTCTCAGGAGTGGACTCCATCAGGCTGGGCCTTCTCAGGAGAGCCTTTAATTTGGTGAGGGTTTTTTTGGTAAGCCAACCCACATCTGAATTCAACTGGAGGACAGCAGTGATCCAGATGTGTCACTGCAAGGGGTGTTCAATACCAGTTCTTTGCAGCACCTAACTCAGATGCAGTGCATTTGCCTATGTAGTTGACAGCATTTGATACCTCGGGGCACCTGAGACCGTTTCAGTTTAAAGCTATTATGAGTTATTTCCCCATGTCTGTTATTCTTTTGAACAGCAGCACTGGGTTTTGGCTTGACTTCCCATATGAGCGTAGCAGAAGTTCCATCCCAGGTGGCAAGGAATTTGCTCCCTTACCAGCAGTGAAGAAAAGGGAGCTTACTCTTAACTCTATTGGTGATGCCTTCAGGTTGAGCACCAGGAAGGCAGTGGACAGGCTGGTTTCAGTAAACAACTTTCTGCTTGATTACTTCCAGCAAGGCACCTGTTTACTTGTAGTATCTAATATCATGTCACGCAGATCTGCTTTCAGCGGACAACAGGCTACTTACAGAGATGTGCGGCCACAGGACTCCTGTTCCCCGTTTCAGTTACCAGTATGCCTACCACTAACAGAGGTTGAGCCAGTGGCAATCATGCTATTATCAGCACATCATCCAATTATCAGTACATCTTTAAACAACTGGACCAACACACTGTCCTCACTTTAAGCCCACTACGCTGCAGCAGGCTCTCCATCATGTAGCTGTCCCATCTGTGCCCTTGATACCTCCAGTAATCTACTGCTTCAGAGTCGTTCTGTTACCCTGCCCATCCTCTGCATCCCTGATACAGCCATTCTCTCTCTGCAGTTCCTCTCCCTCACTTCAGCTTCATGTGGGGAGCCTAGAGCAGGTCTAGCAGGAGAGGAGCTCATAGGCTACTCACAAGACAATTAACTCGGCAAACTTCAAAGCTGTCAATCTAGGTTCAAGTCTAAACCTGCCAACTCTTAGTGAGTAACAACCTGCCTGTTGCATTAGCATGAAGGAGCCAGTGTCACTCGTAGTGTAAATGGGTTATATTGCAAATGAACTTGGGACCACATCTCCAGGTGTGGCTTCTAGTTTGAAAGGCCCTCACCCCGGGGCAGGGAGACGGCTGTTGTTCAGAGAAATGTTTGCTTCTGCTTGCGTGTTTGTTTCACAGGGAGTCTGAGGCAGGTGTTGAGATGGCATTTCTGGGCACTCGGGCTGGACTCATGAGGAGTGCCCTATACGTGGGCTCTGAGAAAATTTCCAACAGGTAAGCTCCTAAACTGCATTAAGGGGTATTCAGTGTCTTTGAAGGGACAGCACAAAATCACCACCTGCCTTAAAAGCGTATTTGGGGAGACAAAAACAGAAGGGAAAGGAGCAGCATCTTGATGGTATTCGTGCTGATTTCCAGAATTAGAGTATGGGTCCTTTGTCTTCCTCTGGTCCTCCTGACTTTTTCTTAAAATATTGTCCCAAAATGCATTCATTTCAGAGAAAACCTTCAATCATTCCCTGACTTCAGTCAGCGAACAGAGAAAAAGTCCACGGTTACTATATATCCCCAGGATGATTTTGTAGTGCAGAGGCTCTGCATTCCAGTGCCCCTGTGACATTCCAGCTTGGCTAGGTTTGATCTTTCTGTCTCAGTTCCTCTCCCAGGCTTATTCTGTTCTGCTTCTTATATTGCCCACATCGCAGTACTACCCCAGTCCCTTCCAGTGAGGCATTAAGTGATGTGACTGACATCTGTCACATATGATTCATTCTCTTGTCCTCTCCCTCAAGGCAAAAGTGTGTGTGCAGTGGAGGGTTTTGACATGGCAAGGGTATAGTTTGTGTTTTTGTTGCGTTTTGAATATGCAGGTTGGTGCATGCTGCTGTAAGAAAGGACAGGTCACAGAGGCACACCAGCAGATGGAACAGAAAGGGACAGTGTTTGTGATGGTCCTTAGCTT
Organism: Jacana jacana; assembly: GCA_013400555.1. Taxonomy (NCBI): domain Eukaryota; kingdom Metazoa; phylum Chordata; class Aves; order Charadriiformes; family Jacanidae; genus Jacana; species Jacana jacana. Next base: position 97,447 of record VZTM01015188.1, on the reverse strand, counting down.
CTTGGCAGCTGTTTTTTACTGTCTCTGAGTTCCCAAAACACAAGTCATCCATTCAAGGTAGAGAGTTCTGCTGTGCCTGGAAGGTGACGCTCTTGATATTTATCGAGGTAATACGGATGTCAGGGTAGCCAGGCTCTGGCAACAAGGGAGAAAACAATGTGTGCTGCTGGAGGCTAATAGGACAATTCCCCATCTCCCACTGCTCGGAAGGACCATCCTTCAATGCTTTTAAACGGCCGCAGTCATCACACTGCAGTGACAGACCCCGGCACATCACACAGGGGGCACTTCTGGGATCCCCTGAAAAGAAGGAACCATAGAAAATGTGTAATTATCATTACAGCAGAAAAATAAATACAGCAAAACAAGAGCCTGAAAACCAAGGGCATTTTCCAGGCAGGACATAGGGACCTCCAGGCAAGCCAATGACCTGATTTTCAGGAGGCATCTCCTGAGCATCCACTTGCCATGCCCTCAGGACTCATCCTCTGGTCTTCAGGAGCACCCATTTCCTCAAGTACTTCAGTCCCTGCATCTTCAGGAGCTCAGTATTTAGCGGCTGTGGCATGACCTTGGGTTTGGAGTGGGTGTTTTCTTGGGTTTGTTGGGTTGTTTGGGTTTTTTTTTGTAGGAGACTATCCAATTCCCTTTTACCACTTGCTCCACACTCTCCCCCAGTAACAAGCGGCCTTCCACTGGCCACCCACCCGCTAAGCTTCCCTCACCCAGCCACCCACCCAGCCGCTCACACCCAGCCGTGCCGCCTTTCTCACTCCCGGCCCTGCCCCTTTGCTACTCTCGCCGTAAGCAGCTCCCAGGCTCCAGGCAGAGAAGGCGGACACCTTCCCACCCGCCCTCCCCGGGCGCTAAAGCCCCAGAGACGGCGGGACTCCGCGGCTGCCACCGCCCCGCCGCCAGCAGNCGCTGAGTCCATCCCGGGGGTCGGTTGCTGAGCCCACATTGGGAAGCCTCGCAAACCGCCCCGGGGCGAGGGTTTCTCCGTGAGGACCCTCCTACTGGTGTGTTTCGATTACCCGGGGGTTCCCCGAGCTCCCTTTGCCTCAGGGTGAAGCCCCGGGTGCTGTGCCCAGTCCCAGGGGTCCCGCTGCATTGTCCCGAGGTGGGCTGTCGTTCGTTCACTCTTTCACACCATGTGCAAAGACTGCCCTGGGTTTTCTCCTGGCAGGAAATTCCTGACACGGAAAGACAAGGAAAGTATCTTCACCATGGACCACTTCCCTCTGTGGTACCGCCGGGCGGCCGAGCATCCCCCCGGGAGCTTCATCTACAGCATTGTCTCAGAAGACGATTCAGGTAACCCTAACCTGAACACCAGAGCAGAGCAGAGGTGGGGGGAAAAAAGCTTTTCATATCTTGTGTCCTATGCCACACTCATCGCAATCACTGCCACCAGGTAGGAAGTGCTGAGACCTGGCATCTTGGTTTTCTCTTCACAGCAGTGTAGTGGCAGAGATGGCCAAGATACTGGACATGGTAGAAAGACAAAGCTGTGGGGAAGGCAGGCAGGGTTGCGTAATGTAAGGTTGCCAAGGAGGTGAAGGACCCATGGAAATACAGAACCTGGGTAGGCAGAAGAATTTAAGGAGGTGGGGGATCACAAGGTACTTTTGGGGCTGGAGAACACGTCAGCCGGGAGAAGAAGGGAACGGAATCACAGAAGGAATTATCTATGTAGGTGTGACAAGGCCTGGGAGAAAACATTATTGGGAGAACTGGATGACAGTAACAGGTAGGGATCAGCAAGCACTTAATCAGGAAATCTAAGTTTAGAGGGTGTCATTTTTTTTCCATCACCACTTCCTGTGACAGGAAAGGATGGGGTTTTGATGGAAGATGGTGCAGGAAAAGGGATGGCTTTTGCATAGCTTCCTATTTGTGAGAGTGCCTCATTGTTTCCCTATCCCATCATACTGTGGTACCTCTTGCCCAGCTAAGGAGCTCAAACACAAGAGGTAAGCAAGGAGTGGCTTTTCAGTGTGTCTTGCTTAGGGTGTTGGTTCCTGTGAGTTTGCAGTGCCAGCCAGGACCTCCTTAAAGGCTGGAAGAGAGCAGAAGAGCCTAGAAAGAAACAATCAAAACAAAATGCTCATGTGAGACTCATACGCAGATAGAAGTCCCCTCTGTGCTCCTCCATGGCCCCTAGCACTCCAGCTCTGTCATGGAGCTCAGCACTTTAGCTGTTAAAGCTTTTTGTGGCGCAGTGGTGGGAGGCTGGTGGGTGGGAAAGCAAGTAGCAGAGGAGAAAACCAGACTGGGAGGCAGGAGAAATGAACTAGGATGTAAAGGGAGAGGAATGGAAAGAGAAAATACTTGAAACCTTACACAAAATCCTCTCTCTGCCCAGCATCCTCACATCTCATTTAAAGGCAAGCATGGAGAAGGCAGGAGGCATGGCAGAAGACATCTTTTACTCCCCCCGTATGCCACAGCTGTTTGGAATAGAGCATAGGCTTGAAAACCAAGCAGGGTTTGGAAACCAGGCAGTAAAAGACCCTGTGGGTCTTCCTAGGGCAGCCATTACCCAGGCCACAGTAGTCACTGCAGGCTGAACACTGGGGTTGTGGTTTTCTTAGAAGTCACAGGTAGTTTTGTGTGGGTAAAGACAGAACACAAGCAGCTGCCACTGTTTTTCGTATTACATGGCTATTGGTCAGAAGCTTTAATCAAGTCCAGGACCACATTCACCTGGAAACCCTACATTGTAAGAAGTAGTACCTGGCCCTGAAGACCATATACTCTAAACTGTAAGGAAAATTATTAATCCCTTTAGAGATGAACAGCTGGTCTTAGAGAGACTGTGATCCATCAGATCACACAATATGCCTGTGAAGAGCCAGGAAATAATACTCAGTGCTTCTGACTCACAGCACTTCACTGTCAGAGAAGAGTCCGGGCCTTTCCTTGACATATGGTGAAGCAGGGATGCCTCCCCTTTTGGCCGGAGTAGACCACTCAGTTTGTTACAAAATTCTTGATTAGATGCTGAATTCTCCCTTTCATGCTTTCCACATGACACTGTACATGCTTGCCCACCCACCCTGTGACAAGGGGTTTTCATGGCAGATGTGCTTCTCATCACGTAAGAGGGAAAAGCCCCCTGTTGGGAAGAAAAACAGAGAGTTCATCAAAATAATTTATCCAGGAACACCTCCTTCCAGTGTCCAAAAGAACCAGGGAGAAGACAGCAGAAAAAGCTTTGCAAGTCAAATAGAGCTGCTTTTGCAGCCCAGATCTCTCATGTGTTGGGTGTTTGGGATTTTTTTTTGCTATGGTTACTAAGTGTCCCATTCAAGAGAGAGCAAGAAGTTTGGTATTCACCATAAAGGCAGGATTAGGCTTAAGGCATGTGGGCATGAGTTCGCTGGGTATTTGTTTCTCAATGGTTTTACTATTTCTAGCATCCTTGAGCAAGTTAGTCTGGCTTCAGTCTAAAAAAAATCAGTGAGATACTCCGGACTAAACTGTGGTAGACACAGAATTATGCTCAGGACACACTGGGTATCAACAAGAAGGATGAAGGCAGAAATGGAAAGCAGCAACACATGCTGAAGCTCTTGGGAAGGAAAGAATCCTTGACCCATCTGTCTGAGCAAGAGATTTCTGTACAGTACATGAGGAGGGAATCAGTTGCAAGCTAGATCGATCATGCTGACCTTCAGACTGTCCCCTGGCGGTTCCAAAAGAGGTGCCCCAGCTGAAGCTAATCTAATAGCTTTAAAAAAAAAAACACACTGAAATGGTATCTGTCACAAGGATAATTGCAGGCTGAAACAACTGCACTAACAAAGAGCGGGGAGGTAGGGTCCAGTTGCTTAAACCTATCCAGCCATGCTATTTTAAACGCCCTGTGGGAGCCAAGAGATCTGCACAGGGCTGGCAGATGTGACACAGGACCTACAGGAGGCTTATAGCAGCAGCTAAAGGATAAACGGGACACCCGTGGACATAACAAGAGTTTAGGCACTCAAGTCCTAGAAGACTTTGTTTCTAAAATGGAGTGCGCCCTGGAGGTACCTGAAAGTGCTGTGTCTTGTCTCTCCAGTTTGTGGTACTGGCCTGCCTTGGGTAACACGGCTAGGTGTAAGCCTGGCCTTTGCTGTGTGAGAGATGGTGTCAGAGTTACCCGTCCTGCTCTTCCTAAACTCCTTGTCTATGGAGTTTAGCTGGTGTCAGAGTTACCTGTCCTGCTCCTCCTAAACTCCTTGTCTATGGAGTTTAGCTGGTGTCAGTTACCCGTCCTGCTTCTCCTAAACTCCTTGTCTATGGAGTTTAGCTGGTGCATGAAGCAGAACAGCTTTCTGGCCTAAGAGAAGCTCTACATGCCCAAAATCGAAGAGGCTAGTCCTTTATGTTTTATGCTAAGAATGCTGCTTTTATTCATGGGACATTATCTAGAATAAAAAAAAAATATCTACTCACAGTCCCTTAGGTTGCTTATGTGTCTTGAAAGAGAGAGTCTTCCAAACTCTTGGATATCTCAGGGCTGAGGCATATGTACACACTGGCCTAGATGGGAAAGCTTGTGAGCAGGCTGCTCCCCCCTGTGTTTTACTCCTCTCTGGTGGTAAACTAACCAAGCCTGCTGTATTTGTGTCTTGACAGAGGGAGGTGGCCTACCAAAAGTGGTGACAGTGAGCACGGCTGTGGCTGTATCCGTGGATGGGAAGATGGGTATTGCTGCAGGTAGGACATTCTGGTTTCTCTTTTCATCTCCTGAATGAAATGGTTACATCTTGTATCAAGAGTGGGAGCTGAGAGCTGTTAGCTTGTCATTCAAGCAAAATGACGGGAGCCACAATAGCTTGTGATGTTGAAAACTAGGCTAAACAGAATATTAAAACAGGTACTGAGTGGCTGATAGGCTTTTTGAAGGGAAACTGTCTGTTTGAATGGAAGATTCCCATCTGTAGTGCTGGTGAATTTGTGGATTGAGAGTATTTCTCTGAAGGATGAGTAGGTTGAGAAGTCCATACAGGTTTTGAACTGTTTGCAGGAAGCACTTTCGGGTTTGGAAGAACAGCACATTCGTGCATCTTCATCGTTGTGTCAGCTGAAAAATAACTTTTGCTGGTAGAATGAATGGGGTTGTTGGTGGGTTTCCAGCTCAGACATATATATTGCCAAACACATCTTTGTATCTGAGCTGTAAACCCCTTTTGTCAAATCTTCACAAGACTCTGTGACTGCTTTTGGAAAATTCACAAAGTATGTTATTTCCAACAGAACCCCAAAGCTTTTGAAGCTTTATTATTTTCTGCAGCAATTGCCTCAGCCTTTACCCAGGCACAGGAAACTCAGAAGTTAAACAGAGCAGCCATTTAACAAAACAAAGCAACATAAATCAATAACACTGCTGTCATATTCAACTTAAATGCTGTGTGTAGCAATATTGGTGTAAGAGAAGATGTAGCTCAGTGGGATTTGGTTTAGACATGGAAGCATTGACTAAGGGAAGAGGTTGATGGAACAAATAATGGCATAACTGTCACCAGAAACAGGCTGAGATGCAAAGTTTCTTGTGAAGGAATGGTTAGTGTTCATAAACACTATGGTGGAAGGAATGACTTGAGTAGAACAGATTCCAAACGACAACTTTGTTATAGGAGTATCCAGTAGAGAGAAGGCTGTATAGCAGAAACCCTCAGATTGGAGAGTCAGCCATTGCTTTTGCCTAGGCTGGGCAGGATACAATGAATGGGTTTCAGTACTAGCAGTCAGTAAAATTATGGCAGTTTAACTTCATCTGATGAAGCATTCCTTCATTTCCAGGCTTTCAGCAGGTTCCAGTTGAGAGCAGTGCTCTTTAAGTATCACCTGGGCATTGAGAAAGTGCTTATGAGCTGAAGGAGGGCTGTTATGAAATAGCACTTTTCACTAATATACCACCATTTCAAGCCCAAATCCAGAAAATTATTAAGAAGTCTGTCAACAGACCCCAGCGAAATAGAGATGGCTTCAGTAAAGCTCATGTTAAGTAGGTGCTTGCGTCACAGTAACTGCTCTCAAAACTGATACTATCTGGCACTGGAGTGAATATACCCAGCCGGGAATGAAATAGCATTGAAACTGAACCAAGAGTCTTTGTGCAGCACTGGAGCGTTTTTCTAAGCGTGAATTTGGGAGGAGAAGAAAAAAAAAACCAACAAAACTTTCCTCTTTTAAAAAAAGATTGGCTTTCATAATTCTTTTCCTTCCCTTTCCTGACCTGTGAGTTAGACCAGGGGCACGTAAGCAGTTCGTCTGGCACTCAGCACAAATACAAGGAAGGAAACTTCAGGGTGGAATTGCTGGAGCAAGAACAAGTGGCAGGAGGATCTGCCCCTGACAGAGCCATTTCTCTTCTGTCAGCAGTGCTTTTCATAACCCCTGTGGAGATTTCCACCCCCTCAGTTATACTGAATGCTGAATTGACTGTGTGGACATGCTGTGAAGAGGTAGGATCCTCTGCACAGGGAAGAGGAGGGTGGAGAAAGCAGCAGAGGATAGTGAAAGAAATGTTAAAACAATAACAATAAGGTAAAAATTCTTTCATTTGTGGAAATGATGCAGAACAAACCAGTTTCCTCTCTGGTAACCACAGGAGTTGAGACACAAAACTGAATTCTAAATTGCTTTTGTTCCTTAAAGGTACCACGGTCCCTGTCGTTAGCCCACACCTTAGGTGACATGACCACAAGCACTTTCTGCTTACTTCCACCCAAGCTGGGCGTTCTTCATTCCCCATTTTTTACGTGTTAATGAAAACTAGGCATATTTCCTTCACACTATGGGCTGCATGCCAGAATTGAAGGAAATAAGTTCTCCCAAAGAACTNGTGTTGAGGGATCTAGTGTAAGGGAGAACTTGTAGAGTAGGGCTGATGGTTGGACTTGATGATCCCAGGGGTCTCTTCCAACCTAAATGATTCTATGATTCTAAAGGGTCCAAAGTCCTTCAGGCCCCCAGCTGTAGCCCCCATTGACTTCACCAGAGTGCAAGGGTTTACTGAGGTATATCCCATCTGCTGGCTTGGATGTAAGTTTAACCGTGTTTTGGAGGTTTCAGGGAGCAAAAAGGTACCATATCTATGTTACATTTTGCTTTGTTTCCAGTGGTGACTAGATTCATCATCTGAATCTTTCATACCAGTAGTCATTTGAAAAAAACAAAACTGAAATAATTGCGGTCACACTACCTATTGCAATGCTATTTGATCTTGAGGATAGCAGCTTTGAGAGTAAGATTGTAGGTCTTTCTTCATCTCCCCTCACACTCCCAGTCATCATCCTGAGTGGCTGGGAGATGATTCTAGGGGACTTCACCGCACGGTGCAAGTGATGCTGCAATACCATACAGGAGAGAACTGAAGGAAGGGGAGAGAGTGGAGACACACCAAACGGCAGTTAGAGCAGAATGTAATGCAGGTTGCTGTTATTATTATTGTTGTTCTGATGGCATCAGCCATCAGTAGGATTGATACCATGCTCACTTAGAGTTTGGTTACTACTAGAAGTTTAGGTTACTATCAGTAGAGTTAGGTACTACCAGCACTGGTTCCCAGAAAGCCAAATATCTGGTAGTCTTGTAGTTTTGGGGTAAATGCAGTCACAGTTCTGTAAAAGGGGAACAACAGTGACTTTTTAAGTGTCCCTATAAAAGTGCAAGTGGTATGAACTGGCCTGTCATCCTGTCACTGATCGTTACTGTCACTTGTTTGACTGGATGGTGCTTGGGGGGAAATCTGTAAGCACTCCAAAATGTTCACTATGCATGCAGTGAAAAATTAAGCTCTAGGATTTACAGCCATGTCAGAGGGAAGGGAGCACCCCGTGTGCCCCCCTGGGGAGGACTCCAGTGACAGGGAGTGTTGGGCCCCTTTTCTTCTGGCAGCTGAATAGCAGTCCCCAGCCAAGGCAGAGAAAGGCGAACTGGTAAAATCAAACGTCCAGGAAGATGACACAGGCCTGGACGCTGTCAGGGCATGAGGGAGCAGGCAGCTGGGATAGAAAGTAAATAGGCTGGAGGACTGATAGCAGGGACGGAGAGGGGAGTAAAAGGGCCTCCTTCCTCATATTTTGGTCTGGCTCAGCTCAGCATGGAGTCCCTTAATGGTTTTGGGGGGAGTCTGAGATGCTTTTCTCACATTAGAGATGCTGCTCCACACACAAGGACGATTGGGGAGGTGGCTAAATTCAGGAGGGAAAAGAGGACTCCTCTGCCCTGCCCTCTCCTCTTTTCACCCACCCTCTCCTACCCCTGTGAGCCAAGCCCCTGTACCTGGGGCATGAGGGGGCCTTGCGAAGAGTTCAGGGTACACCACAGGAGTCTTGGAGGACATGGTGGAGCCAAGGCAGGGTCTGCTTGTGCAAGCTGAGTTGGTGTGGTCTCTTTGGTGGGAAGCCACACAGATAAACCTACCCTTAGCTTTAGCTATACCTGTTTCTTTGAATTAATAGTATCTACCTGTTATATTGTGCTTTGGAATTTCAAAGCACTATGCAAACATTAAGTAATGCCTGGATGATTAATTATAATTAATTAGAAGGCAACTATTCTCCTGGGATGTCAGTCCAGTACCTTTCACGCACACTAATTTTGTTGGAAATGAAGAATAAGGAATTGTGATGGCACTCTCCCCAAGCCAAGTCCTGCCCCAGATAGCACTGTCATCTGCTCCCTCCTGTGAGTCAGTAGCCTGGGGCTTTCTGGTCCTCAGGGGTTGCGCAGCAGAAATCACATGTAGCTGCTGACAGAAGCTTTTAGTGATTTAAAGCCCCAGTGAAACTGCTGGAATCTGTGCAGGAGTTTAGCTGTCACTTTGGGCTGCGTATGACGTCTATTTCATTGTCTGACCTTCTCACTGTTTGAGTTACGTGGTTGTAAGCTGGCTGCCAGTCCCAACAGGGGCATGTAGGGGTTTCTTCCCATTAGGTTCCTTGCCATGGTTGTCATGTCTCAGGGATGGGAGACAGCTGATACCAACAAACCACAGGGCTTGCACAAGCTCCATGGTGCCCAATAAAACAAATCCAAATGGGCACTTGGGAGAGGCAGGTTTATTTTATATGACACCTCTCTCCTCTGTTTTTATTCCAAGTTACTGTTAGTTCTTATCTGCAGTGGTTGGACAACAGTGAAATTAGTACTCCATGTTGATAACAGTAAGTGCAGATGTATTTGGGGAGAGTCCTGGGCAACCTCAAAGAAGAGTGAGGGAAGAGAATTACTGTCTCTGTTTTACAGAGAGCATTTTGGGACAGTGAGTTATTAAGGACAGTATTTTCAGAAGAGCTCTGTTCTCACAGCAGGAGCAGATTTTCAAAAAAGCTTAGATTTTTTTTCTCAAAAGTATTTGAAATCAATCAGTCTGAAAAATAGATAATGGGAAGTAATTTTGCCATTATACTGCTGGTTAAAATCCAACCTCTATCATTCCAATGGAAGCTCTTCAATTTGGAAAGTGATTACAGGCCAGCTCGATGTCTCTCCATCCTCCTCCATGGTCCCCAATTTTGGCTACCTGCTGTCTGTTACCAGTGAGCAAAAAGAGGAGGTGCAGGTGGCTTCTTCAGCAGTTCCGTTGCTGTGGCATCTTTTCAAACTAATCTACACACAATTCTGTATTCCTACAGTTTTGTTGCTTGGGTGGATAAAACATTTCAACCTCCGCTTTAGAAAAGGACAGCTGCACCTGTAGAAGCTGCTCAAAATTCATGGAAATAAGCTACAATAGCATAAGCACCTTTTACATGGGGATAGCTGCATCCAAGCTGGAGAATTAAAATTATTTCACTGGACTAGCTTGGAAACCAGTATAATGTTACCCATACAAAACCAGAGGGCAGCTGATCTCTTGATTGCATGCTCTAGTATTGAGAAGGGATGCTGCCCCTCTTTTAATGCTGGAGGTTGTACCAACATAGTCCCAGTGTAGGGACTTCTGTGAACTCCTGAGGCATCACCTGGGTGCCTTTATGGAAATCATGATCTCCCTTGCATCCAGCAGTAGCTCAGGTAGAAAGCAGAAAGACTCGACTCATTTTCAGCCTGTCACCTGCTACAGGCTGGTTTCTGCCTGATGCCATTCCCTCCTGGCAATCCCCAAAGCCCAAGCAGTTTCTCAGGCATCCCTTTGATCTGACAAAATGAGAGACATCTGAAGGGGTGTGCCTTGGAGCTCAGGCACAGAAAGTGTTAGGGGCACTCACTAAGGCAGAAAAGCTGATGATTTTAGTACTAACAGCAGCCATGCATTTTCCACCTCTCAGGCTGGCTGGCTGGAGGCTGTTATATCAGTCAGTACCCATTTGGCTGGCCCAAGCAGCAAGCCAATACTCCGTGGGCCAGGAAATCAACATTACATGGTGCCACTGGTGTGCCAAAACCAGTGTCTCTTGCATCCTTCATCCATCCATCTGCCTGCCTGCCATCATTGCATTGTACGTTCCATACTGAGCCTTAGGGGAGAGACCCAAAAGCATAAGGGCTGCTTTTGGGGGTGTTTCTGGGGCAGACACAAGCTGTTCTATGAGCCAGACAAAAGTGAGGGGGTTGTCTTATTTTGCACTGCCTCTGATCTTACAAACCCTGCCTTTTGCCAAGGTTTGTCATCTGTGCTGGGACCACGTGGTGCCCTGTTCAGAACTGGTTATCCTTCAGCCAGGACAGTGAACAGGCAGAAAGAACGAGCATCTGCCTGCAAAATTTCATATAGATATCTCCATGCATAGACAGTAAGTGGTGACAAGGGGCTCTAATACATATATTTTATCCTCAAACAATGCTAAAATTAGGTATTTTAGACATCTTCCATAGCATTCTCCCCACCCTGGCTGGACATCAGAAGTTTCCTTTTCTAGTGTGTATCTGCTTTCTGTGTAGGCTGTAAGATCTTCAGCATGGGGATCATGCCTCCTCCCTGTGTGTGTGAACATGACCTATTGCCTTGGGGATGAGCCCTTGGCTGGGGAAAAGGTGCCGACAATAGCCAATTCTGTAGAATAAGTATTTCCTTGTAGCCTGAGCAGAGTGCTGGGGTTTGCACGCTGCACCACTTAGCAGGACAAAAAACCCAAACCATTAAGTGAATCAGCCCTCCTGTCCGCAACCCATCTGGGCATCGCTTCACCCAGCACAGAGCCCACACTGTGGGTGGGTGCCTGTGCCCACACCTTGCCCTTACCAGCTGTTGCAGGGTATTTTTTCAGTAGGACACCACGACAGCTTGGGAGCAATGGGGGTTTCTCTTGAGGGGTCTTGCCAGGCATCCCCCTGGAACATCCCTGGTCCTGGAGCCTGTTCCAGGCTGAAGCTCCAGCCCAGGAGCCAGTTCTTGCCTGTGCCTAAAGCTATCCATCACTGTCATCTCTATAGTTCCTCTGATTGCCATGGCTGTCACGCTTGAAGGGAAAAGAGCCCTTGACACTGGCTCAGGAGAGGCTTGCATGTAGCTGGATTTTTTAGATTGGCACCCGGCGCTTTTGCTGTGTTCCCTTTGCTTGCAAATTATTTGATATCGTTTTAATTCTGAGCCGAATTAGAGCAGTGTGCGGGTTGTCATGGCAACCATTTCCTTGTGCCTTTTGGTCTGACTCATTGCAGACAATTACTCTCGCGCTCCAGGATTCACAGATGTGATAGGGGAAGAATCATGTGCTGGGCTTTCAACTTTTTTCTTGGTGTTCTTTTTTTGTTTGGTTTTTTTTTTTTATGTTTGGCTTTTAATTTCCTCCCCAGCCTCTCTTACATTAACTCCTAGGTAGCCAGCATCAACAGGGAGCGCTGCCTCCACCCAGGGCCACCACGTGGGCCCATGGGAGCACGTTGCATTTTGCAGAGTATGTGTAGATGCACAAGGTGCGAGGGGATTTGCGTGTATGTGTGTGTATTTCCTTGCACAGTTTCTCTGCAGTGCGTTGGGTGGCTGTGATACCTGTCTGTCTGTGTAACTAAGGGTGTGCACAGATACGTATGCTCACAGAGAGTGATCTGCACTGATTTCTCTCACATACTCACAGAGTCACAGAATATCAGGGATTGGAAGGGCCCTTGGAAGATCATCTAGTCCAATCCCCCTGCCAGAGCAGGAACACCTAGATCAGGTCACTCAGGAATGCATCCAGGCGAGTTTTGAATGTCTCCAGAGAAGGAGACTCCACAACCTCCCTGGGCAGCCCCTTCCAGTGTTCAGTCACCCTCACTGTGAAGAAGTTTTTCCTCATATTTAAGTGGAACCTCCTATGTTACCCATGTGTCTTCTGTGTGTGCATGCTGGTATGTACATGTGTAACCTGCGTGGACATGAAAGTGTACCCAGTGTGTAGAGTCTGTCAATATGCACTGAGTATTCAGGGGGACTGGCGACATGTGAGGGTCCTGAATGGGCCAGGACCTTCTGTTCACGTCTGCGTGAAGATTTGCAGGCTGGCAAGCAAGTGGCATTAACAGCTCTGACCAAGTAGGGTGAATACCTAAATCTTGTGTGATTGCCAGGCTAGTGCATTGCCTCACTCATATGTGTGTCCCCACAACAGCCCACATCTATGCATCTGAAGTACATGGAAAAAAAACAGTGTTGTCCATGCAAGGACTGTTGGAAATAACTGATGTCATGACCTGTGTTAGGACCTATAGTTCAGCAGAGGAGCAAAGTCATGGGAGAAGAGGCTGAAAGGGATTGCAGAAGCAATCTGTGGATGTGAGGATGAAAAGGGTAAATATTACAGTGGAGGAAGTTATAGGGAATGTCTTGTGAGATGGTTTGGCTTGAATTCAGCCAAGGCACAAACAGACAAGTTTAGCAGGGTGAGAACCACAGAAACTTAGCAGATACGAGGGCAGCTCCAGTCTACTCCTAATATATATATTGTTTACCAGCAAACTCAGTCCTTTTCCTTCCCGACTTTCTCTTCTCCTGCCCTACCTGTCCACTTAAGGCACAGATCTCCTCATCATAAGGCTGTGTAATGGGGCTCCTGTGCCAGTTCTTTCCTCACATAAGACCTTTTGCTTCTCCTTTCCCTCACTAGGATACAGAAGGCCATTCACAGGATAATTCTGGTTGAAAGGTACCTCAGCAGGTCTCTAGACAGTCTCCTGCTCAAAGCAGGAGGCACTATGAGATGAGACCTGTTTGCTTAGAGCTTTATTGCAATATTCCCAGAAATATTCCTTGTTCCCTCCTAATGCTCAGATGCTGTACTCTCGCCATATGTGCCACATAGAGGCTGTACTGACAGCCATTCTCTTCTTTCTCTCCCTGTCCTTGCTCTGTATGAGGACTATCAGCAAATCTTTATGCGGAGGTGCTGGGTACAGCGTAGTTTGCAGTGGGTATGGGCCCACTGTTGGGTGGTGAGGCATGGAAGGCGTGAGAGGAAAGGATAGTTGGAAGGTGGCTGTCCTGCTTCTGCCCGTGGGAGGGCTTGGCTGGGAGCCCTTGCCCAGAAGCCCTGGGAAGCGCCAAGCTTTCCCAAGGCAGTGGGAAGGCGGGGGAGAGATGTTGCGTGTGCAGGAGATAGGCAAGACGTGGACAACACAGCTTGCCCAGTGTGTGTGGAGGGGTGATCGCTGCCGGCTCTTGGCACTGCTTTCACAGGCAGCAGTGCAGAGTCTGAAGCATGGGGAGGGAACAGTTCGGCTTTCGGGGATGCTGTGGAGCCCACAGTTCTGGGAGGAGTCAGTAAATGGCAATGCCTGATTCTGCTGCCCGCCATCTGTCTGCCACCACAGGCAACTGCTTAGGCTCCTTAAGCTGCCTCTGCAGCAAGCCTACATGGAATGGAAAAGGAACAGATAGCAAAGAAAGCTGTGTCTTGGAGGTCAGGAAATGTAGGGGTGAAGTGAGGGTTGCTTATAAATAAAGCTGAATTAGACCTTGCAAAGGAGATTAAAACAAACAGCAAAAGATTCTTCAGCTATTTGAAGAAAAAAAGGAAAAAAAAAAAAAAAAAAAGATAGTAAGGAGTGAGGACACTTCTGGGCAGTAAGAGTGAAGTTAAGATCAAGGAGACTCTAATCCGAGCCAAAACCAAAGAGGACTCTGTGTCCAAGTTATTGATAAGGACAGCAGTATTGTCCTTGAGGAAAGGAACAAGCTGACGGCTGGGAATAAGCAGCTCAAGCTGCTTAGTGCACTCACAGGGCTGGGCCTGGGTGCTCTCCAGCCCTGAGAGAGCTGGCATGTGGAAACAGGCTTGTAGCAAGGATTGGTTTTTTTCAACTCTACCGCAGTGATGACTCTATGAATGCTGGAAAAGTGAAAATTCAGCAGTTAGGGGTAAAGAAGGGAGAGAAATAACTTCGTCCGTCTCAGGCCTGTAAGTGTGACTTTCTGTAATGTTTGCAGCACTTTAGAGGAGATCTTGAAGGAAAGTATAATTATTACTAAGTGATTTTGGAAAAAGGGAGTCAAGCAGTATGAGTTTATCAATGTTAGATTGTCCCATGTTAACCCAATAGCTTTCTTTCAGGAGGTTGTTTTCTTCGAGGGCAAAAGAAATGTCAAAGATCTCATCTCTGTATTTCAGCGAAGCCCTTGATGCAGTGCCACAGAAGAAACAATTAGTTAACCTGGAGGAGATGGAGGAAGGCAGAGGAGTTGTAAGGGGCAGAGAAGCAGAAGTTGGTCTGGGAAAATCGCTGCAGCAAAATCACCTATCAAAATCTAGCAAAAGGTTACTTGTAGCACTCCCCTGAGATCTGCCATGGGATTAGTCTTTGCTGCCATTATCCTGAGACCCTGACTCGAAGAGCAATAGGCAGTGAGGAAGTATCCTGATGATTCAACACTAGAAGGCATTGCTGGTACAGGGAAGAACCGGGATATCATAGAGAAAGCCTTATTTGACCTTGGCAGGAGCACCAGAAAGAGAATGACTTTCAGTAGTCGTGACAGACAAGGTCTGAGAGCTTGAGAGCTAATATTAGAAATCTTCCATAAGCTGGGAACTCTGTGAGTTCTGGCAGAGAGCACAGCAAGCTGGACGAGAGGCAGCCTTTGTCTTCTGGGAACTGTTGGGCCCATTTTGCCAAGTCTCAGTGTATTGCCCCCTAATGCCCACACAGAATCCAGGGAACCTTTGTCATCTGCCACATTTCATGCTGAGATCCTTGCTGAAAGGCAGTGGGGGTAGATTCAGGGGAAAACATATCCTGAGAAAGCTCAGGAGAAAAGTGCTGAGAACTTCTATATTAGGTGATGGTAGGATTGTGGCCAGTGATAGTGTGATGCATTTGGGGATGAAGAAAACGTTGTGCTAGAATGTACTTGGAGAGCTGTTTCCAGTGGGGATGGGGATGCATTGGTGCTCCTACCCAAAGCCCTATGAGACTTCTTTTCTAGTTTGTGTTACAGTTTTGGCCAAAGGAGCACAGGCTGAGACAGGTCCAGACAGGACTGAAAGGTGATGATAGGAAAGGGAAGCCTGATTTCATGAGAGGAGCCTGGGAGAACCCAGCTTGTTTAACCACATGCAACTAAGGCTGAAGCAGATAAGATTGCTGTAATAAATGCATCTTGGAGGAAATGTTTAAATTAAAGCACACAGCTTGTAGGAAGACAGTGTGGTATAGATAGGCCATGAAAATATTTAGGGTGGAAAACTCAAAGAGGATTTCTAGCTGTTAGGGTAATGCAGCTTTAGCCAGATTCTGAGGCAAAAAGACATATGGGTTTAAGCTGGAGCTTGAAAAGTCTGTAAGAAGGTGGTAGTGCCTTGAATAGAAAGAGAAGAGACTCTGCTAGCCTGCAGTTTCTTCTCCATCACTAGGGAAGAGATGAAGTCTCTTGTCCCACCATGCCACAGTACAATAATCAGCAAGCAAGCGAGCTGCAGGATGGTAACTCAGGGCATTCCCCATTTATCACAGCACTCTCTTTGGGTACAAGGCTGAGCCTCTTTCTGTATAATTCACACGCTCCATGATTTTAGTCATGACTGAATAAAGTCATGACTGCTTGTTAAATGCAGCTGAAATCCCCAGCACAGCACCTGGAAGGCCAGAAGTTAGGGCTGACCTTAGCCCTTCAGCCTTTGACAGTGTGGTGGTTTCTCTTGGTTGATTTGGGTTTTGCAGAGTAAAGAAGAGTGAGCAGAGAAGCCCCTGCTTATGATAACAAGTCTTTAAAAAGCAGATGGGGATGTGGGGGCTGGTGTGTTTTGTGACAGCTGAGAAGTGACAGTTGAGGAGATCAGAGAAGGGAGAATCTGAAAAGCAGCTGGTCAGAAGCAGTCACTGAAAAGGGGATGATCAGTCAGAAGGGGATGAAAATAAGGGGTAGAGAGAAAGAATAGCTGGAGAATCAAAGACATTTATGTCCGGTGGGAGAGAGATGAAAGATAACCATATGAGACCACGAGTTGGTGAGAAAGTGGAGACTGCTAGAAAGGGACTATCACTTTAAATAAGTGGCTAGATTTTTCTCTTGGCAAGAATTGCATAAATCTGGTGACTCTTGTTTAAAATCCAGTGAATTTATACTACTACAAAGGTGGTTACAAGTGGGATCAGAACCGTTTTCCCATAGTCTGGCTCCCTCGAAGTGACTTGTTAGCGTTTTGCCCTAGCACTTCCATATGCTTTCATCTTTAAAGGAGGAGCAATGCTCACACAGATTAGTGAGTGTGCTGTGAGATACTGTTTAGTAGGGAGGAGTAGGGAAAGGTGATATTTACTATTGTACAGCAATAGTTAGGTAGTATCTGCAATACAGAGCACAGACTTTGATGGATGAGAAGCATACTTCTAAAAGGGGAAGAAAATTTGGAAAGAGTGAGACAAAAGAATCCAGTGTTTTTCCATAGGTGAGGAAATGCTTTACAGTGAAAAGACTTAATGAACTCAATCTGCTTATCTTACCAAAAAGAAGACCGAGAAATGATTTGATTAGACTATAAAGTGCCTTTACAAGGAGAGATGCTGGTTACTGAACATTTGGTTTTTTAATCTAAGGGAGAGAAGCATAACAAAAACCTGTGGCAGGAAACCAAACAGATTCAAATGAGATATTAAACATGAATGCTAACAGTGAGCATGAATAGTTATTGTAGTAAGGTACCATGGGAAAAGGGTTTTTTTCATCTCTTGAATGTTTTTTAAATCAAAGGTAGATGCCTTTCTGGAAGATTCGCCTTAGCTGCATGTAAACTCTCACTGTTGGATTTTCTACAGGATAACTTCTCTATTTTCTGTTTCATAAGCTAAACAGATTGAGCTCTTTAAGCCTCACAGCAAGGCATTTTCTGCCACCCTCAAATAATGTTTGTGGTTCTTTTCCACACACTTTCTAAGTAGTGTGCGACATACAGAAGGTCAGACTGGATGATCTAAAGTCCCTTCTGGCCTTTATAGTCTCTGAATCTCTGCCTCTGTGAATTCATTAATGTTTGCAAGCTCCCAGAGAGCTGCCAAAGGCAAGCACTATAGAAATGCAAAGCATTGTTGTTACTCTGGATATTTCCCTTGAGCTTTATGCAGAGCTGGTTGAATATCTCAGTGTATCATCTGTGCATATCTCCTCAAATGAAATACCTGCATTTGTCACTCCTTTGCTGC
This sequence comes from Jacana jacana, assembly GCA_013400555.1. Lineage (NCBI taxonomy): Eukaryota > Metazoa > Chordata > Aves > Charadriiformes > Jacanidae > Jacana > Jacana jacana. Next base: position 79,891 of record VZTM01015188.1, on the reverse strand, counting down.
CCTGTACAAGTTGATTTTCTGCAGCTGTTCTAACAAACAAGTTTATTCCCGAGTTAGGACACAGAAAAAGCAAATGTGAAAGGCCAAACCTCAGCCTGGGCCTCCGAGCAAAGCGCATCATGTTGTTGTCCTGGCCCAGAAGCTCAAAGCAAAGCAGAGTTATTCTTAGCATCACACTTTTCTTTCTCCTTGGATCCAGGTGTCTTGCACATGGCCTCTGCCTTGCTGCAGAGGATGCTTCTGGTTGCTTCTCTCCCACCTTCTAAAGGGAGAAAAGGTGTCTAAAAGGAGAAAAACAGGTCTGAAGTTGCAGCAGGGGAGGTTTAGATTAGATACTAGGAAAAATTACTTTGCTGAAAGAGTGGTCGGGCACTGGAACAGGCTGCCCGGGGAGGTGGTTGAGTCACCATCCCTGGAGGTATTTAAGAAATGTGTAGATGTGGCACTTCAGGGCATGCTCTAGTGGCCAAGACTGTAGGGGTTTTCTGTGTGTGTATGGTTGGACTTGGTGATCTCAGAGGTCCTTTCCAGCCCTGATGATTCTGTGAAGATGTTGCCTTCTCGCCAGATTTCCAGAGCTGCTACTGAGGTGGGGAGCTCCCCAAAATGGCACAGGAAATCATGATTTACTTTCGTTCCATTCTGTAACCATGCTCATCTTTTTAAGAGTGCTTATTCTTTTGTCTGTATTGCACAGTATTTGCAGAGGGAAGTCTTTTTGGTGCTGAGAAACCCCATGCTAGGACTTGCCTTATCTAATCAGAGGATGGAAGCTGACCCTCTGAACTGTGCCTCCAATCAGTACTAACAAACGCTGTTCAAGCCGGCACAGCAAGCTGCCAACGAACAAGATAGTGAGGAGGATTTCTATTTTATGTATTTTACATCTATTATATATGCATATACATAATTAGGTGTTTTTATATATATACATATATATGGAGTTCTATGTGTGCATGAATAGATATGTATACAGGGCGATACATTTGCCATAAGAAAGATAACCGAATTGCAGAAAGTCACAGCCTGCTCCCTGATAATTCACGAACAAAAAAAAAGCCTGGAGTCATTGGGTGATTATATTTGCTTTGCTTTTTTCTGCTCTACGTTTCTGGTATTATATGAACTGCTTAGTAGTATCTGTGTGCGCTCCTCAACCTACCTGGCAAAATTATACTGTGTGTCATAGACACCATAGTGTTAGACAATAATGGTGATTCTCCTGCGGCACATACCTTTCCAGCAGAACAGATGCCCCAGCTGTTATCGGATTAAGAGTATCTGGGTTCTGTTCCCAGTTTCTGTCTGAAGATCAGATTGAGTATAACAGGGCGACACAGAGTATAAGGGTGAGTATGGTGGCGCAAGGGTTTGCCTGCTGCAGGGTTTGACATCTTTTGTGGTTCCTCACGCATCAAGGTGAACTTTTCATCACCGGAAGAGTGTATGATACATTGTGTATGCCTAGCACTGAAAGCGGAGAAGTGGGGAATTTAAACTTCTTAGCTGCGTGTGACAGACCCAACCGGTGAACAGCTGGTGGAGAACTCTTTTAGCCCCTAGGGGTGACAGCTTGTGTACTTGGGGGTGCAATAGGATTAGATAGCAGTTTCCATTCATTTTAAAATAACCTTGCTCAGGAGGGTCAGGAATCTGGAGATGTAGGAACCCATAGCTCACTATTTGTTATTGTAAGTTTTATTGAACATTATGCTCTAATTTAAAAAAAAAAAAAAAAGCTTTTGGAATCAAATTTGACCTGAATATAACACCATTGGCTTCTGCGTTCTTACACCAGGGATTAATTTGGCCCTTTCTACTTTTATGTAATGAGCTGATTGCCACAGTATCTTATCCTTGTTACACAATCGCCCTTGTCTGGCTGTGTCCCTGGAGCACTCTGTGTGTGTGTGTGCGTGTGTGTGTTTCTAGATCTAGGGTCTCACCTTGAGTGACTGTGTATTGAGTCCTACAGCCTCCCCGTGACGACAGGTACATGCTTGCCTAGGGCTTCTACTGACATAATGTATGTGTGTGTGTCTATGTGCAGGTTCATTCCAAGTTCAAACACTGTGTACAGACAAGCATACACGTACGTGGGAATTGAGGGTTTTTTTTTGTTTGGCTGGCTGTATCCCCACAGTGTTTGCTTTTGCAGGGTGTAGAGAGGGAAGGTTACTGTCAGAGATCTCATTTAAACAAAAAGGAGCATAGGAAAATACATTCTTTATTATTCTTCTGTAACAACAAGCCAGAAATATAATATACCTTTAAAAATTTTCTGTCTCATGCCAAAGAAACCTCCATTCAGTCATTTTAGAAAATCTTGTTGCTCTCCCTCAAACAGTAATGAAAAGAAAAAAGAAATTACAAGTGCTATCTGCTCTCTGCAAGAAATGTGCCTGCCTGTACCACAGGTGGATGGGTGTGGAAGGGGAGTGACGGGGAGCAGAAGAGGTGTTTCTGGTGGCCCTGCCAGACCCTACATTGCTCTGACATGTATTAGACTTTCCAGCCTCAGAAGACCATTTCCTGAGGGCAGGCACCTGCGTGTGGCATTGGTACACCTGCCTGTAGCAAAAGGTGCATCCTGGGGGATTCCCCCCATGCCTAGCCATGCCTACAGGGAGAACCGGAGTCCCTGTCCCCCGCACACAGAGGAACCCATTGCCTGGGCGCACAGGGAGCACTGGGTCTCGTTCTGTTTCCAGCATGCCACAGGAGAGGTGGTAGTTTCTGACCGCCCTGGGTAACGTGTTCCCTAGAGTGGGACGATGGACGGTGCAGCAGCTCAGTCACACTGGGACAGCTGTTTTCCAGGTGTGCTAGTGAACAGAGTGGGAGCCTGTTTGCAGGCAGCGGTATAAAAAGGGTGTTTCCCAGTGAACCCTGTTACTCTGTGCTGCATGAAAAAGGACAGACAGGTCCTTGTCCTTCCAAGTACAGTATTTGCTTTACAGTGGGACTCCCCAAAGCAGCTGGCCTTCTTGTGTCTCAGCAACTCTCTTTTCTCCCCTTCCCCGTCTTCTCCTTTCTTGGATGGGTTTCTAAACATAGCAGTCCCTTGTCTAGGGTTGAGATCCAGACTTTCTGCCTTATAAATGAAAACGAAAAGGAAAGGATGGGCAAGGTCATTATCAGCCCCATAACACAAGATAGAGAAAATATTATTAGCAACACAGAAAAATTGGTCAGGGCAGGAAGAGCTCACAGGGAAGGTATAGGGAAAGGAGGATTCCTCCGTCGCCCGCAAACCCCTGCATTGTCCCCTGTCTCCCTCCCATTCATTTTACCTCTAGTCTGTCCCCTTAAAAACAATCTCTCTCACTCTCTTGCTCACTCACACACACATACACACACACACACATATATAGATCCTATTTGTTTTGTGCAACGTTTCACCATTATTTGATGCAAGTAAAATATAGATCTATAAATATAACCGCTCTGACTCAAGTCCCATTTCAAGTATGATTGCGGAGTCCAGTATGGTAAAGGGAGAAGGTCCCCTGAGAGGGATGTTGGGGAGAGGTTTGGATCCAGCAGGCAGAGTCTAGTCCTGGCTTGCTGGGAATGTGGAGCAGCAGCAACACACACACGGAGTCTGCAGTGCACCAGTTCTGCCCTTCAGAGTGGGCTACGGTTGCAGCAAATGGGATGGTTGGTACAGCGCATGGCTGAAGAGTCTTTCCTCCTCACATCTTGGCAGCCCCCCTCCTCCTCCTCTTCCCTACTAGCAGTGTGCTGGGAGTGTAGTTACAATGTGTGTGCACACTTGTGGGTTGACTGCTTCTATGGCAGCCTGGTCTTCTGCTTCCTGAAGAACGTTCTCCTCTGTCCCATGCATCCCTGTGTCAAAGGGAAGTCACGCCAGAACAGTCCAGAGCATCCTGTCTCTTTCCTCTGGATAGACCAGGGGGGATTTTGCCACTCCAGGCTGTGATTAAAGACTTGGCATTGTGTGCCCATGGGTTGGTACAACCACCTGTCTGGGACCAGAAGGGAATGAGGAGCCAGCATGCATCACTTCCACAGGGATCCAGCAGCAGTGAGCTGGAGGGCTGCGAGACTTCTGAAGGCATTGGGATCCAGCTGGAGCAGGGGGAAGAGGTGATGTGCCCTGGCAGGGTCCACCTGCAGTGCCGTGCTGGGCTCTCAACACAGGTTGCTGGTGAAACACCCTGCAAAGCTGGGCTGGGTGCCAGCTTGTTTCCTGATGGCAGGGATCACACCATCCACAGGCACTGCGGATGCACGACCTCCGGTGTCATCTTCCTCGCCCAGGAATACCCACTGTGACGGGTTAGAGCAGGTTACCATGGCAATGCGCGCTCTTCCCCGGAGACAGCATTTTATCCCACTTCCAGTGATACAAAATGAGTCCTTATACAGAGTTCCTTTCTTTTTTTTTTTTTCTTTCCCTCTCACTTTTTTTTTTTTCTTTTCTTTTCTGTTTTTTTTTTTCTGTCAGATTGGAAAGAGCTAAGACTAATAGGAGGCACTGCAGTCTGAGGGCTTTAAAACCTGTCTGGGAGAAGTCACCCTACGTGACAGTGGCAGCGTGCGTAGTTGTGGGTGTGTGCACACTCATGTGCAGCTGTGGATGGCAGCAAACACAGCTGTCCTGCCTTCTGTGCCAGACCCTTCCTGGGCTCTCCTACCTGTGCCACACTGTGGTCTAGGTTTCAGCCTTCACCTCAGGTCCCTCCAGAATTGTGTCCCCTCTCTTCAGTCACCCCAGCTGCACAACCCTACTCCATATACCATGCTTGCCCCTTTGCCTGCCATGCCAGCTCTTGGGTTGTGTGTCTTCTTCTCCTGCCACCTTTCCCTAAGGCTACCCCTTCACTATCCCTCAGCATGGCTTGCACTGCTGTGGTTGGTAAGCCACCTCCTCCTCTAGTCTTTCCTGATGACCCACTTCTGCTCTGCCAATCAAACATTTCTAAATGGAGGCTTCATATCCTTACGCCCTCCATTTATCATAGAAAACATAAAACAGAAAACAAGAGCACACCTAATTTTTTTCATGCTCTGTACTCATTTCCACAGACCCATGCTGTAACCTTAATAACTTTGCCTCTCCTCATCTTCCTCTGCCCATTTCCACTGGCTCAGTGCTGTGGCTGAGATGTTTTTGTTAGCTCCTCAGTGGCAGGGTGCATGTATTTTGTATATTTGAACCAGAAGGTGCTCTGCACTGCTGTGATGAGAGTAAGGTGAAGTGGCTGAATGTATTCATGGCTGGATGCAGAGGGAAGATCACCCTGTGCACGTGTCTGGATGCTCAGGTAGGGTGCCTGGATGTCTGGAGTTGGGGATGACTGTGTGTGTTGAGATCGGGTGAGTCAGTAGGGGGGTGTGTGTGCATAGGCAGACAGCTCTGTATCTGTGGACCTATAAGAATTATGTCTGTGTGTGTGTGTGAGCTCACAGATTTTGACTTGGCCAGGAGCAAGGACAGAGACACTATGTTTCCTAGCAGCGTATTAGAGTGATATAGGTATCTTTCCACCTTTAAAACTAAGAAGAGAAATCTCCCTCTGGCTGTTATCATTCCCTGGGGACATACCCTCCCTTTTGGTGTGCTCTCAGCAGCACTGACTTGTAGGGTGGGCAGCAACTTACTGTCACCCAACAGCAGTGACCCTAACAGTGAGGCATGGACACTTGTGGTGTTTTGGTCCTCACACAAGCTTTCACAGAGCTGCTCTCTGTGTTTGCAGAGAGCTCTTGACAGGATAAAGGACAACTCAGGACTGAAGCTGAGAGGATGTCACGGGCTCCCAGTAGGTACCAGCTGTCTCTACAGCAGGCATGTGAGGGAAGGTCTGTGCAAGGGCATGAGGCATGGCAAGCACTCAAGGTCTGACTCTACTTTATTTGTTTGGGAGGGCCCAAGGGTGAAAGGGCACAAAATGGACCTGGGGCAAGGAACAGAAGTTGAGCCAGGTGCCCTGAACCCCCCAGAAGCACGTTACACTACTTGGGTGAGTGGAGCAATAGCACAGTCTGTCTATCGGTCTGTCTGTCTGGGAAGATGTATTTTAGAAGTACCCCATGCTTGACTGCTCTCAGGTACCTTTGTTCATTGCTGTCCCTTCCTTCCTAGAAGAGTTTCATGCCACAGAAGAGATTTGTTTTTGCTCTTCATGTTCACCTTCCGTGTCACCCATGAGTGGCTGCCTCTTCTTCAGCTCCCGGTGGTACTTGGCCATGAGGGAGGCATAGATGCAACCATAAGCAGCTGCCACCACCATCATGATGCAAACAATGCCACAAACCACCCCTGCGATGATCACAGTGCCAATAGCCCGGCGCACGCTCACAGGCCTGTATCGCTGTTTCTGAGGGCATCCCACACTGGGCTCCACTTCTGTTTCTGGGCCCAATTTAGATTTGGAAGGAGTTGGGCTTCCTTTAGTGCAGGGTGGGCCAGTATTGTCCAGCACTGTAGAGCTGTTCTCATCATCCAGCTGCGAGCAGTAGTTAAACATCTCCATGGGCACCATTCGCATATCCTTCCCTTTCAGCTCCTTGGGCAGGGTACATGCCAGCTGGTCAATTTTGCCACCTGTCCCAATAGAGATAATAGGAGTGAACCACAGCTTCATCCTGATACAGTGACAGCAGAGCTAGATCCTCAGGTGGGATGAGTTCCTATGACTCTGTTCACACCCGATAAGGATTTGCCCTACGGAAGTCAAGCATACCAGCATTATGGTTATCAAGTAGGGAACTGGTTTATTATAACAATGGGGCTATCAAATCCAGTCCCTTATGGGTGAATGCATTGCTGAGTAGAGAGAGTATTCAGAGAGCTTCTTCCATCCCCAAAAGGCAGCTGTGATCTAGTGCAGGATGTTTCTAGAGTTCAAGGGTGACACTGAAGTCAGGAGATGCTGCAGACCCCCATGCCCTGCCAGATCCAGAGTGCATGTCAAAGGTGGAGGGAGTACACCTCCATGCACTGGGCAGAAGGAGCACATATGGTATCTTTCAACATTATTGTTTTGCCTAACTTGGAGACGTTTTGCATGCCTTAGCCTTCCACAGCTGGAACAGTGTTAACCATGGCAGCTGGTTGGGATGCTTCTGCTTAGGTTGGATTGGACAGTAGAGCTCATTGTCCATATCTGCATAGACATCTTTCAGGCCAAGCAATGAAAGCCCTCTGAAACCCTCTATTAAGTCAGCCTCATACTGTTCAGTAAGTTATGTAAGTGTCAGTAGAACCATTTTAGAAAAGGAGAAATGAAAGCAAAAAGATAGGACCAGGCTGTATCTTCTCAAAATAACAACAGACACACAGTCCCATCTTCTAACATCTAATCCATCCCCACTCTGTGAAAATAGTGACAGATGTTGAAACAAATGCTTGAGCGAGTTTGGGCTATTTCTTTGGAAGGGGAAAAAAAAAAAATCAAAATTAACTCCATGTGCTTTCCATGGGCTCTGTGACATGAGAGTCAAGAAAGCAAGCAAACAAAACAAAAAACAAACAAACAAACAAACAAACAAACAAAAAAAAGGAGGAAAGTGGCACTTGTGTGCTTGTTTGATTCTGCTCACACAAATGCATGTTTCAGCCTGCAGTGTAGCCATAGGTGTAGATAATCTCTTTGCAGCATGGCTGTGACAGCTGACTGTTGCTATCCACATGATTTGAGACCCTTTCCTACTCATTGGCTCCAGCCAGAGAAGGTCAGGTCTTCAATTGAGTTTCCTGTAAAATGTGTCATCTTTCTTTGAGTCCCAGCTCCTGAGAGCATGTCATCCCATCGACATTCATGCTAAGTCATACATACCTTTCCAGCCTTCCATATTTTGAGGAGAAGCTGGGAATACAAAGTTGTCAAAAACTGCTTGTTTTGAAATGATAATTTTATAAGCCAATCTGACATGGGGCCTGGCTCGTTAATTGGAGCTTTAGTTTGGGCTTGCCAATACTAGTTGCAGTATTTTCCTAAGTGTCACTGTTTCCCATGGTTCTTTTGTTGAAAACAAACCTGATGGTTTATAACCAAACCTGGCTTTTATTTCTCCCAGCTTAAAGAAGAGAATGGGTCAGTTCTTTTCAAGGTGTGAAAAGCACATCTTCTCTTCAGGCAGGAAGGGTGAGGCAAACTCATAATCCTAAAATTTTGGTGTTATTTGACAAAAGTTCTTTCCTCTCAAAAAAAAAAAAAAAAAGGAAAAGGAAAGTGATCCTTAGAAACAAAACAAGGAAACAGGAGATCTAAGACATCAGAGAATGTCTCAGTTTAGCAGTGTTTCTAAATGAAATTGTGGTGATACTAAACTGTCTCAGCATTGTAACATGGTTCTCATGCTCCTTAGCTAAGGTCAGGTGCTCAGGTCAGCCTGACCTGCCAGATGTTTCCCTGCCATGGGCAGGGACACCTCCCACCAGACCAGGTTGCTCCAAGCCCCATCACATGAAGTTCAACCAAGCCAAGTGCAGGGTGCTGCATCTGAGATGTGGCAATCCCAAGGACAAATACAGGTTGGGTGGAGAATGGCTGGAGAGCGGCTCTGAGGAGAAAGACTTGGAGGTGATGGTGGATGAGAAGCTCAACATGAGTTGGCAGTGTGCACTGGCAGCCCAGAAAGCCAACCCCATCCTGGGCTGCATCAAAAGCATCATGGCCAGCAGGCCATGGGAGGTGATTCTACTCCTCTGCTCTGCACTCATGAGACCCCCACCTGGAGTACTGTGTCCAGCTCTGGAGTCCTCAATAGAAAGGACATGAAATTGTTGGAATGAGTCTAGCAGAGGGCCATGAAAATGATCAGAAGGATGGAGCACCTCTCCTGTGAAGCCCAGCTGAGAGAGCTGGGGTTGTTCAGGAGAAGAGAAGGCTCTGGGGAGACCTTAGAGCAGCCTTCCAGTATCTGAAGGGAGCTCCAGGAGAGATGGAGAGGGACTCTTTGTCAGGAAGTGCAGTGACAGGACAAGGGGTAATGGCTTTAAATTGGAAGAGGGGAGATTTAGGTTGAATACCAGAAAAAAATTCTTTGGTGTGAGGGTGGTGAGACACTGGAACAGGTTGTCCAGAGAAGCTGTGGCTGCCCCATCCCTGGAGGAGTTCAAGGCCAGGCTGGATGGGGGTTTGAGCAACCTGGTCTGGTGGGAGGTGTCCCTGCCCAGGGCAGGGGGTTGTAACTCGATGATCTTTAAGGTCCTTTCCAACTCTAACCATTCTATGATTCTATGTATCTGCCCATGTTTCTTCCCTGCCTGCCTTTTTCTGCTTTTCCATGGAAAACCAGCACTTCCATGCTTGGCTCCCGCTGCGTGAGCACCTACCTCTGTAGGAGAACCACTCCATCCAGTGCTTGAAATCTCGGAGGTTGCAGTCGCATTCCCAGGGGTTATCCCCAACTTGGAGTTGCTGCAGGCTGGTTAGTGGTTCAAAGGTCACCCTGTCCAGGCTCTGCAGGCGGTTGGACCTGAGAGAGAGGGAGCGTAGAGCAGGCAGGTCATCAAAGATGCCCGAGGGTATCTGGGCCAGGCCATTGATGGAGAGATCCAGCTGGCGCAGCAGGGCCGTGTGTTGTAGCAGGTCCTTGTCCAAGGCCCGGATGCTGTTGTTCCTCAGCTGGAGCTCTGTGAGGTTCCCCAGGTCGCTGAAGATGTTCTGAGGGAGCTGATCCAAGAAGTTGTTGGATAGATCCAGCCTCTGTAGGGCAGAGAGGTTGGAAAACACTGCTCCTGGCAAGATGCTGAGTTTGTTGTTGAGAAAGAGGAAGGTCCTGGTGTTTGTGGGGATGTCTGAGGGGATGGAAGAGAGGCCCAAGCCACTACAGTCCACTTCCAGGTTGCCGCTGTTACACTTGCAGGAAGAAGGGCAAGCAAAGAAGGACTCGGCAGCACATAACGACAGCCAACAGCCAAGCACTGGTAGGTGAAAAGCAGGGGAGAGAACACATGTATTAGGGCAGTGCTGGCAGTGCTTTCCCATCCTTACCCATCACCACCTTGAACACAGCTACAGCTACGATATGACCTTCATAGCGGGACTCTTCACTGCAGTGCCCTGCAGTGTAATGAGCTTCCTCACAGCTACATCCAGCATTCCTCACACCTTCAGGCCCAGCTACACTGCTGGCCTGCAGGCTGGCACCATGAGTTTCCATTTAGTCTAGCTAGCAGGTGCATATTCTTCAAGTTTCACAATTAAGTAAGAACAGTGCATCCCAGAAGACTATGGTGCCAGATACTACAGCATTGGAACCTGTCAGATGAGAATGGAGGAGAGAGCGGTGGGAGATGTCACTTCTGATGAAGGACAGCTCTGTCTAAGCAGTCAGGATTGAGAGAGGAGGGACTGGTATATACTTATATATATTTAAGAAGCTCTGTTTTTTTCGGAAATAGACATGTTAATTAAAAGTTTTAAAGAAAAATAATAAAAAACCATAACCTACATCTCAGTTGTGCTCCTGCACTTGAACCCTAATCTTTGCGATAGATCAGACTCAGGCCTAAGTTAGCCTCTAGCATTGTTTGCTTTGCATATCCACAGTGTGTTGTGTGGGCCTTGTGATGAGACTTTTTTCAAAGGGGTGACTAAGAAAGCTGTTAAAAATTAACAAGGAGATCCTAAACCACTGGACACCTGGTACTTGCCATAGCCCTCCAAATAGTTTCTGAATCCTGGAGCAATACCCCCACAAGTATCTCCTCTGATGAAAATTGCCCACATCCGTGAAGATGAGGAAAAAAATGCAGGTCAGTTGTTGAATAAAGGGATGTTAGGAAAAGGGTTAGGAAAGGCCTAGGAAAATATGCCCCCTTTCTCCTGCAGTGTCTCAAAGGTTAGGTCAGACAATCCACAAAACAGCCTTTTTTAGAGCTGTTGTGGATCACCATTTCAGACATGGGTCCAGATCCTATGAGTGGCATCAGGGGCACTAGTTACCAACCCTCCCTGGAAGCCAGTGGCTTTTAAAACTCTTAGGAAAGCAGGCTTTGTGCCTCCTGTCATTAGAGGAGTAGGAGTTATGTTTAAGCAGACAATGTAAAACATTTGCATCCTTCATCTTAATTCATTTTTGTGGAACTGAATTAGTTCCTGTAATGTGGGAAGCAAATTCAGCTCCCTCGCTTTTTTTTTTTTAAGGTGACAAATTTGAGCATTTGACTAAAAGTGTAGCAGGTTTGTCTGTACGTCATGCCGTGTCCTATCCATCTCTCACTTTTCTTCCAGAGAAGGCAGTTTCTTGGGGTTGGTAGAGTCTTTTCAGAGGTGAATGGTAGCTAAAATGGATGTATATATTGTCTTGCCATTCTTTCCTAGATTGGAAACTATATTCTTCTGTCCTGCTTTTTTCCCAAAGAACAAACAAGCAGTTGTTTTTCTTAACCCAAAGGAATTGTGAAAGGACCGCTATAGGAGAGGGAGCCCGGGGAGAAGCTCTGCCTGAAGCAGCTCTGCAGTCGGCCATGCTCTTACTCTCTTCCCTCGTGCCATTTTTCCTAGAGTTAAATCTGACCCATAGCCTATGTTTTTTGTATTGGCTTGGTTTCTGGCAGTGATGCTGCCTTCATACTGAAACCCCGTCATCCTGCATAGGGCCTTTTTGTCTTCCCAGCAATCCTTGTGAGAATTGGTACGTTTCTGGAGTGGTAGCCTAAGGACAAGTACAAATTTTGGATCCTAAGCTATATGACTATATTAAGGATGAAGGGATAAGTGTTCAGAAAGAGTGTCTCAGATCTTTTTTTATTTCACCCAATCTTTTGCAATTCCTTCAAAATTTTTTTTCTGTCCTAAAGTTGAGATCTCAGGTGTCCCTCAGCCAAGGCCGTGCCAATCTGTGCATTCTTTTAATGATAATTATGGATCCTTATGGTGAAATGCAAGAGAGATCTTTACCCTGAGCGCCTCTGTGCTTTCCTGTCATGCAAAGGTTGGGATCAACAGTAGAGATTGCCATGAAAGCAGATCATAGCCTGTGGACTGGTGCAGTGCAGACACTGTCTGGCTGGCTGATATTTAATGCCCTTCAGACTACATCGTGCTCTTGTTGTAGGGAGAGAATTAAAAGAATGGGAGCTGCAGTGGGGAGAGGAAAGTGCCATGAGTCACTCAAGTGACCCCGTCTTTTCCTGCATGCTTAACAAAAGTACAGTATTAATAATAGATTGACAGCTGTGATGATGAGATAACACTTAGCTGCTTTGTACATCGAGAAAGGCAAGAGCAGACTGTGTGTAATGCAATACAGGTGGCATTCTGTTCAAGGCTTATCTCTCAAAATACCGACTGACCACTGGCACCAACTGGGTGGCTGTGAGGTTCCACCAGTACATACACTGACAGTGGCTGGTAGGAACAAAGTCTCAGGCAGTTGGCTGTGGTTATGCTCAGGAACTGGATTTATGCCAAGTTTCTGCAGCCGTGTAGGATGTGCCAAAAATGTCTTTTTGTTACCCATATATTGCTTCATGCTTTTGGAAATATTTTACTAAAATCCTAGAGAGGAGAAGGTCTGATTTCATTCTCAGTCCCTGCAGTAGATACATCCAGTAGGATGTGAGCTGAGACCAATGAATTCATCATACTGGTTAGGTGCAGCTTTTCGGGAAAGAGAGGCAGGGAAGCAATAGATCGAACTTGAAGCTGTCTTCCAGCCCTACAGAAAGATAAGTAGTATGTGTTTTTGTGTTAGGGGGGAGATGAAGTTACTTTGTGGGGTGTTTGGTGACTCTAGTAGGTGGCAGAAAGCTGATCTAGGAATATCAGATTAAGTCAAGACTCAGTAGCGTTCGTTATACATAATTTATACAGCAGTCTTGTCTGTGAGGATGGATTACAAAGATGCCTGTTTTCTGGAGAAGGAAATCGTTCCCTCAGCTCCTTACAGTGGTACACCCAAATGTGATCAGGAGGGCAGGAATAAGGGAAACCACAGACCCGCTCAGTCGCCTGGTCAATGAAGTGATGGACACACTCCAAGTGCTCCTTTTCCCCTGCCACAGTCCCCAGCTGCTTTTCTGAAGTGCAGGTACATTCCCCAATGTGGGACTTCCACATCACCCTAGCAGCCTCTGCTCTGCACTTAGGGGTACTGTAGCAGATGCCCTAGTCCTCCAGGAAGATGGACAGGCTGAACTTTCACAATTTAATTTAAAAGAGATCTTCTTTATTTATTCCTTGATTTTCACCACATGTGGCAGCACCCAGTAGGAGAATTCTGTATTCGCATCCTGCATTCCCTTCTAAAATTTGTCATGACTTCTTCTGCCATGAAGAGCTGGGAACCTTGCTCAGCAGCCTACTTATAAACCCCTACCAGAGAAGAGCCTGCAGATTACAGGATGCTGATCTGAGAAGGTGGATCTTTCTGCGGTGGTATCTGTCTTGCTGTTTCTCACCTGCCAGGCCCACTGGAATTCAGAAGTAATCATCACTCGCTGTCCCACTTTAAGCCCATCTTCAGCTTTAGAGTCTCACTCTCCCTCCCAGCTAGCCTGGCCTCTAAAGGAATCAGGAATTAGTTCAAACATCTCCATTCTTAGCTGTCCCTCTCCCCTATTCTTAACCCTGATGTGACCTATTTTCTTTCCACTCCCTTGACAAACAGGATCATCTTACTTAGTACCTGAGTAGGCATTACTTACGACAAGCTTCTTGCCACCTCATGAGGAACCTGCTCCTCCACCGGTGGCCAGCAGTTGTAGGCAGCATTGTTGTCTTCTCCAGCGTGACTTCACATCCACCAGCCAGCCTGGCACTCGGACCCAAAGAGAGGAGGAATGACCTTCTAGCCTGCCTGCCAGGTCCTGGAATGGGAGAACAGAGCAGAGTTGGTGGGATTCAGTTCCCTGAGCACAGGACATGAGGTTGGATTCAGTCTTGTCCTTTCCCCTTCCCAACTAGAGTTTTGCCTTTGAGGCATCAGTTTCATCTCTGAGGAGAGATGGAGGACGTTTCAGGAGGTGCAACATGACCAAGGCACACCCTTCATTCACTTTGAACCTTGCAGTACAGAAATAAGGCCCGACTCACCAAAGTGCTAAGCAGGCAAGCCTGTGTTTGAATAGTCTGCTACAGAAGCTACATTAGCCTCACGCTCAAGGTTAACCTGACGGATTGCTGAGGTGACCCTGCCAGGGCAGCAGACTCCAGCTCATCCCTTCTCGCTGCCACGCAGGCTAGTACCACCTGTGCATCCTCTCCCTCAGCATCACCAAGGTCTGGGTACCAGCAGCTGCCAAGCTGCTTCTCTCCCCCCACCCCCTATTCCCCTCCAGCACTTCCTTTCTCTTTTAAGGTAAAATGGATGTGGTGGCTAGAGCAGGGCTGAGCAGAGCACAGCTCCAGCTTGGGGATTTCACACTGCAGCAAATGCAGGAGCTGAAGAGCAAGCAAGCCTCGGAGGAGAAGAGAGGACCTGGGGCGGGGGAGACTGAGTGGGAGTGTTGAAAAGAGAGGAATTACATCTTAATTAGAAGAAGGAAAAATGCTCAGTCTAATTAGAAACCCAAAGACCATAAACTCTCCCCTGACAATAAGTGACTGACAACAGGTTCCTCCTTCCCTCCCGCTTCCCTTTTGGATACAGGCAAGCAGGAAAAGGGGAAACACTATGGACCCTCCTGTCCCCCTGCTTGCTCTCTGATGTGCCACCCACAATCACAGCAGCAGTCAGATGGACACGTTTCAACCAGGGTACAGAAATAAACCCTCCTCCATCCCCTCTGAGGGACTCTGACAACATCCACTGCCGTTATTTTAGCTGGGCGCTGCACTCCCACCGGGACACTCTCCCCACACACGTGCCAGCTGCTCCCCCTCCCCCAGGCTCCCAGGACTGATTAATCTTATATGGGAATGTAACCCCCCAGGTAATATTTAAATTAGCATCTCTGTGAGAAAGAAGAGCAGGTTCAGTGCCTGGATGACTACATTTTTGCACAGCTCTTTAGATCATTTACCCAAATGCTAATACACCAAATAGATGAATACCACTCACGGCACCGAAACTGATGCAACCTTCATCCGCTGCAGCCCCCCGCTCCCCAAACCCAGCTGGAGCCCTTGCCCTGCAGTCCCTGCTGAAGGAGAAGCTGCAACAAATAGCTGTCCCCGTTCAGTGGTTGCGCTCGCCCTGGCTGAGAAGGAGACTTTCAGCCTCCCCCGTATCAATCTCTACGTTCTAAATGCTGCCCCTGAAGTCTCCTGTCCCCGGCTGTCGGTACCGACGAGGAGGATGAAAAGCCGCCAGCACTTACCTGGAGGGGCTCTGCCCGCAGCCACTTCCACCCGACTCCCCGGGCACTACCCAATTACAGCCTCTTCCTTCCCTCTCCCTCCTCGACTTTCACTCCCCGGCAGCAGGCTTTCCGTGTGCTCTATTTAACTCCCTACAGCACAGGAATAAACGGCAGAGTTAAGCTGACAGCCACAGAGCCTTATCTGCCTGCTGGATAGCGGGAGTCGATCAGCTCCAAATCCCATCGCCCAGCGATCACAGCCTTGCTCTCAGCACCAGGGGCTGCCTGCCATGCTCTGTCTTCCCCTCTTCCCCACCTTCACTCCATCTAACTTTGTCAGGGTTATAGATAGCTCTGTTCCTTGCGCTCTTGCCTTTTGGCTCTGTTTTGTAACACCCCATCTGTATCAGCTGGCTTGGCTCCAATCAGGGGGGCTAAGCTTAAAACAACAACAACAACAACAACAACCAGCTTCTTTGGGTGCCTGGTGACACGGGCTTCCCTCTGCAGTTCTCCCCTCAGCCCAGGCTGGAGCCCATGGGCTGGAGTCCCCCACGTTCCTCTTGCTGCTCTCTGCAATTCAGTCACACCGTCCCCAGGTGACAGCATGGGGCTGGAGCAGAACCAGCAGACCCTGGTGTGAGGGTGGTGACAGGGTCAGCAATTCTACCCCTAGCTCCTTCTGCTCTGGCAGGGCAACTCCAGCTCTTGCCCTGTTTTCTGTTACCTCCCAGGCTCTTCTTCCTCTCAGGCAGCGCCAAGGCTCGAGCACAGGGTGCAGGGTGGGAGGAGCAGCCATGTATAAATAAGCCCTTTCCCTATGTTTAGAATTTATTACAGTGCATGGTGATTAACACCTGTTCAGGCTTTAGTGCTGTCTCCTGCACCGCAATGCTCCCAAAGATGGAGGCGCCTTGATAAAGCCCAAGATTATTTTAAAAGCATGTCACATAAACACAGCACTTCCCACCCCATAGATAGCAGCCACCCTTTGTGCACTCATACACGTGTTTCTAAGGCTTAAAAGCAGCCGTCTTCATCTACATATGCAGATATTACCACCAATCTAGCTCACAAATGTGTGCACAGACTTGGGCTTGCACGCGTAGTGGGGATTCTTCTGCGACCCATATTTATCAACATCCATGTCTTGCACAAAGCTGCCTACTGCTCAAGCAGAACATGCTCTGGTGGCAGAGTAGTACCATATGGAATAGGTAGAGGTTCCTGACTGCTGAAGTGCAAGGGCCAATGAGCTTCTGCATTTGTCCCTTGAAGTAGTATGTTTATGGGGAAATTTTAATTCCAGGAATCCAGTAAAACCCAATTTCTCCCACGCAGGTGTTTCCCATAAGCATGTTAGACCCCTAGTGATTAATTTACTGCAGCCAAGGGAGACCAAGGAGGCAGAGTGAATTTTTTAGTTTCTTTTTTAAAGGTTTTTCTCTGATTTGTCTTGAATTCTGACTTTATGAGTCAGTTTTACCTTGGCCCAAGAGATGCTTCCTGCTGTGCTGAGCACCAGGCCAATTGGGCAGCACTGGGAACCCCATTGTCCTGGGGCAATTAGCACCTTCCCACACCTCAAGGCTCATCCAAACTTCTCTGGCTGCTTTCAGCCTAACAGACAGGGACTTTTCCAGCCACAAGGACTCTGACAGACCTAGGAGTGCCGGCCATGTGCCCCCGTCCCAAAAGGAGAGGCACCACGCCATTCCTTCTGAACTAGCGTGGCATTGTCTGGGTCTGGGGACTTAAGGCTGATCAGCATTGCTGGAGCTCTGAATGGTCTGAAGTCACCCAAGGACTACATAAACCCTGTGTTAGTCTTTCTTCCAAGCTTCCTAAATGGTTCCGTTTCCCTGGAGCAACATGTCAGCCAAATGCCCTGTGATCCGTGGGGGACAGTGTCCAGAGCTTTCTTCCTTCTGCTTGGAGTTAAATGTCTTTTCCAGAGAAGTTTCTGGAGAAATGAACGAGGTAGCCTGTGGGGCTGGCAATGTCCTTTTCTTCTTGTTGTTTGATATAGGACAGTAAAAGACAACTTTTTTAGTTTCAGCTCAAAGCAACAGAATGAAGTCATCCATTTCTGGCCCATGGGCTCCAGTGGCCAAAAATACACTGAGCTGAAGTGCCACTTGGACATTTGGCCTGCTGTCAGACTCTAGAGGACTCTCTTAATGAGGATTCCCCTAATTAGCTAGANGGGGGGAGCTGAGGAGATTGTAAGGACTCTGGAGCACTTGCCAGGGCAAAGATGCAGCAGGTACTATCACTGTCTTGTGCTTCCCTTCTTCCTGCCCAGACACCAGTAACATTTGCAGTATCACCCTAAAGCCTTAGCTTTCTTAAGTCAGGTCCCAAGGAGCTCACTGTGAGGATGGGGAGGGTTTCAGTTTACTGCATCCACATACTGTTTTAGTAACACTTCCCAATTCTGTGACATCTTCTATCCAAAGCTTTCCATCTGCTCTATGGATGGCTCTTACTATGGTTGTAGGTGGTGGTGGTCTTATTTTGTATTTAATGACCCCTAGAAGTAAGGCTGAAGTCGTAGCCAGTACTGCTTCTGCTCTAGGTGGGTGGATAAAGCTATCCCATTTTCCAGATGGGGACACTGAGGCTAGAGAGACAGGTAACCATGTCACTAGGATGAGACCCAGTCAGAAACAAAGCCCAGCAACCTCTGCCTCTGATTATCTCTCCTAGTCCTTTGCACTAACCCTTGGATCATGGCTGAGGGATCAGACTCCGTTAACAGCCTGGCTTGCGAGCATTGGCAGGGCATGTGGGTCACCCATATTAAAAAAGGGTAGGTAAGAGCGGCTGCAACAGATGCCAGCAATAAACAATCAGGAAGTACACGCAGACATTTGTCCCTCCCCCACACTCTCCTTGACGAGGGATGGCAAAGTCCCTTTCCCCTTTCCAATGCAGAATTGCTTTAGCCTTTGTCAGAAGAGCAGCAGGGGAAGGGAGGGCATGGAGGATGCTTTAAGGAGATTATATTTTTTACTCCCCTTTCCTTGTTGCTTTTAGGATTCCTGTTTTAAGGGTACAGTGGCACCCCAGCTTCCAGTGCTTAAAGCATGTTGTTCATTGTCTGTTCCTTCATCAGCCCTTGTGGGGAAAGAGTCAGCACACAGAGGGCAGGGAGAAATGTCAGCCCTGTGGTCTCATTACAGCAACTGGAAGTTCATGAAGTAACCTGGATTATGATTATGCTTGGAATAGATGAACTTAAAGGTCCCTTCCAAGCTAGACAGTTCTATGATTCTATGCTGAGTCCTAGTGGGGAATCGTACCTGACAAGTACCACATGTGGGTTTAGATGGCATGGAGATGATGCCCATTGTCAGTCCTCCAACCGACCTAGGTCAGTCTTACAAATAACTGAGCACAAGAGGTCACATCTCAGTGGCAGCTCCTCATTTGTTGTCTATTTGGACCACAAAAGCACCCAGAGGTGGCAGCCAAGCTCAGCAGCACTGCAGAAACATAAAGTGTGTGTCACTGTCCCAGTGAGCTTCAAAGTTAAATAGCTGGGGGCTTCATTTCCAGCACTTGCTGATTTATTAACACATGTGCTCAGGATTCATTAGTGTTGTGCAGTCACAATCAATAGACAGTACATTTTAAATTCACACTAGAAACCCAGCTGTGGAAGAAATGGTGCCATCTGACTTGCGGTGATCAATCACAGCTAAGCAAAACACCTCATACAGAAAGCTGTAAAGTAAGTAGAAAGCCTGCAAAACCCACTCAGTATTGTAAAGGTCTCTGCCACCTTCCTGACTTGGTGTGAATTAAAACTTCACCCTATTTTCTGGGATGTGAAGAGGTCAAAAAGCATCTGATCTTTGGAATGACAATGTGTAGGCACCTCTGAAATGCAAATGCTGTCAGTGCCTAAAAATGTTTCGTCCCCAAACCCCTCCAAAAAAGGTCAATTTTATCCCCATTTTATGGAGAGGTAAACTATGATAGAGGTAAAAACAGCTGCTGAGTTTGGCTGGCTGAAATTTCAGCTGCCTGGCTTCTGATACTTCATCAGGAGAGCCCCCAGCAGTTCCCCAGCCAGGATTTTCAAAGCTGCCAAGTGCAGTGCTTGCACTGGATCACTTGGGCTTGCAAATGCTCCCCTGTGTTGCAGAGATGATTTGTAAGGCTTATCAAAGTAACACAGGATAAAGGGGTTTTGGCCAGGCTTTCCCGAAGTTTCCTGACAGGCCTGTGGCAAAATCAGGAGAGAAGCCAGTTTTCTTGATTCCTCATCTCGTACCTTAACCAGGAAACATTATTTGCATCACAAGCTTCCCTGACCAGTGCACAACAATGAGACTGGAAGATGTTGCAGAGGTTGGAAATACCCAGGGCATCAGGCCTCATGAAGCCCTCTGAGAAAGCACAGAACAGCCAAAGGGGAGCCAAGGCACATAACACTGATGGGAAAGACTGAGATTGCTATGGAGAAGTGGGATTCCTTGGGAAGCTGTGGAAGCAGGTGGGGAGACCGGGATATCCAACACAGGAGTGACAGGAAAGTCCCAGCACAGCGAGAGTGCAGCATATGGAGGAGGCCCAGAGCAGCAGGAGGAGGAGATCTGAGGGGGCAGTTGACAGGAAGAAATCCAGCCATGCCTGTGCCAGCATCTTCTCTGAGTATTATTGAATGCAACAGACCACGTGCAAGTTTTCTCGGTACAAAACGGAGGTATCTGAGAAGGGAAGCGGGTGAGGGAGTGGAAGAGGGGCACAGAGGAAGGACAAGTGAGCTGGCTACTCAGTTTTCTCCTCTTTTCCTTGCTACAGAATGATGTTTTTGTTCTTTTCACACTGTTGGCAAAAAAAATGGTAACTGAGTGAGATGTGGAGGGGGTTTCTACATGAAGACTGAGATAACATTTTCTGATCCAGCTGGGAACAGTTGGCTGTGGGTGGTGTCTTGTCACCAGCCCTGCCAATTCTAATCCAGATCCCAGTTCTTCTTTCTCTCAGCTGTGAAGAGCCTTCTCTACAACTTTAATTTCCTGCAGGGGTTAATCCCATGACCAGTAGTAGCTCAGGCCCTTAATCCTTGCATTCAGGCCCTCGGCAGAAGGACTGCAGCCGGTTCAGACCCAGCAGGTCTGAGGGAGGCACCCTTCTGCTCCCAGCTCCTCCTTTGCACCCCACCAGCATCCTCCAGCTCAATGGCATTTAAAGTGCTGCTTCTTGCTTCCTGCCAAGCCTACCCTGGGGGTGTGGATGGGTGGCACACCACAAGGAGAGGCTCTGGGCAGAGAAGATGGCTTGGTGGAAGAACCCTGGTTCTGTGGTCCTCACACCACTCCCCACACCACACATAGGTATTTTCCACACTTTTTAGTTGGGTGGTGCTCCAGATCACAAAACATTGTCTTATTTTTATTCAAGTGGGATTCAAGAAGGAATCTATGTATGGGGCTACATTTGTGAAGGATCCTCTGAGGGGTCAGCAATTTTGAGATGACCCAGTACCTTCTCTGAATCTCTTATTAGGGGCAAGATATGCAGCAGATTAATAACAGGGAAGCTGCCAGCCTGTCTGAGATGAGACATACATTTACATGCACAGAGTAGTAGATGGAAGTGCATCGATTTAGCAGCAAGACAGGAAAATACAAGGGTTTTTACCAATATAAGCTCTCAGTTCACAGTTCTGTCCCTGGAGTTCTAGGCCAGATGTCTACTGAAAAGTATGGCCAGACTGCCAAGTCAAAGGACTTCCAGACCAATACCAAGAAACCCCTGTTATATCTTAGGGGGGCCAAGGCACTTCAGCCATAAGCCTTTCTCCTTGTGCTTCCTCATTCCTAGAATCAGGTGAGCTTCTGCAAGCCTGGGTGATCCTGTGCACACAACACCTGCTTGCTTGCCATCATTCATGTCTGCATTAGCCCAAGAACTGTCATTGCCTTTTTTTCCTAGTGTGTATTCTGAAATAGGCTGGGACCCCAAGCTCACATGGGGTCCAGGCTGCTGCCTGCTGCTCCAGGGGCACCTGACGATCTCTGGGGCACACGCTCCTTACAAGCTGGGAACGTTGCCCGTAGCTCAACAAGATGTGGTGACAGCTCTCACAACCCAGGGCTCCAGCCAGGATCCTTGGATGCATCTGGGTTAGTGCACACATCACAGCCCCATGCTGCAGAGCCTGCTGAGGCTGGGGAAGCTCTTCAAATTTGATGTGACTTTAGTTTTCTGGAGGGTTTGCAGCCACAGAAGATAAATGGGCATGGCAATGTTCACATCACATCAAAATCACTAAATGCAAGTAGTGTGCAGGGCAGGGCTCACCTTCAGGTCCTTTGCCCCCACACAAGACACCTCGCAGCAAAATCACAGCAGCGGCACACCCTGCTTTGAGAAGCACCAGCAGCAGAGAGCCTCACCAAGAGTGGAAGGAGACCCCAATGAGAAGCCAAATTGCCTCTAACAACTCTGCTCCAGACTCAGGATGTGGTCCTACTTTTTATCCCTAGTGTGAGGGCATGGTCCATGGGGAAGAAAGCTTCCCAGCTTCCTTAGAGTGAGGAGGAGGATGGTAGCAGGGCCTGTCTTCAAAGTAACAGCCTTTGCTTGCAACCAGTCATAAAGTTCAGACTTGTATGGCCCTGCTGCAGATTTAGGTCCGAGTCCTTCCTGTGAGGGGTGTGAGGTGTTGCAGTGTATAAATAATGGAAAGTCTCTTGTTTTCCCATTCATAAAGAAAGAATCCAGAAAGTGTCATTTTTGGGTTTTGTTAAGAATTGTCATATGATGAAGTATGCCGTTTGGCTTGCAAAGCCAAGCACTTAAATGTGAATTGATACCTGCACAGTCTCCCTTCAGCCATTTGCCTGTCTGCAGTACAGCACAGCCTTTGCTTCTCCCAACAAGCGCTATTTCTCTTTTTCACAAGACCCTGTCCGATCCCCAGTGCAAAGGGCTCGCGGTACTCAGTCTACCAATGAGGATGTTGTAATAAATAAAGCTATTTTTATATGGTCAGCATTAAATATTAAGCCCCAGTTTTGGCAGGTGGCCACAGCCTGCACACTCCTAATTTTGCGGGTGCCCAACGTGAGACCCTAGGGGCCATTTTGCAGAACTGCTGAACGCTCACAGCTGTTTTCCAAAATGCTGGCAGCTTAGCCAGCAAACTGGTTCGGTCTCGGGGACTCAATGGCATCAAGAGCCATGAGACCCCAAGCTCTGGTCCTGTACCTGCTGCTCCTTCCCCGTGTGGCTAAAGGGGAAGTCTCTTTTTGCTTCAAAACCAAGGAAAATAGCCACTTTCTCCTGCCTCATGGGGAACATAAATTGTCTATCATCAGCTACAAGGCAACTGTAGCAGTGAGCATCTTCAGAACACCACAAGACAATGAATAATGAGGTATTGCCTGCAGGGCTTGGGTGGCAGGCAGTAAACAAATAAAACAGGAAAACAGGCACACGCTTTGCTCTACCAAAAAACAACAACCCATAACAAGCCCCTGCTTCACTCCCTGAGCATCGTGGAGCCAGCTCCCTGAATGAGGCAGGTTGTGAAAATACAGAGTGTGAGTCCACCAGTCAGGACTGCAAACCGGTGCAGATGGCATTTGGTTGTCCCAAATCCTGACGTTTCCTAACTTTCAACTGCCTGTCTTTGCAATGTGAATAAAACTGTATTTCACATAATCCCACCCCTCGCAGGTGAAGCAACTTTTCCTTCCACCTCTCCAGCCTGGAAATGAACAGGTTTATAGAAGAAAAAAAGAAATAAAGAAAGAAATAAAAAGAAAAGAAATAAAAATTCTTCTTGCTATTTGGATGCCCACAGCCACACAAAGCATCTTTGTCAGCCAGCGTTTTGGTAAAGCCACAGCAGGAATAAGATGTGTATTACAAGGTATTTCCATGCAGCAGGAACAGAAACAGCCCAGGACTCCAGCTCCACTCCTTCCCACTGAGAACTGGAGCGTGGGTCATGGTGTAGCACTCTGGAGCATTACCCAGCTGGCAGGAGCATCCCAGTATGGTCATTTGAATGACGGCTTGAGCCACGCAGGGCTAGGACACTTGTCAAGCGGTGTAAGCAGCTGCTTGTAACCAAACATGGCAAGTGAAGGAAACTGCTTGGTCTCTCTTTGAATCAGCAACAGGCAAGTGCTGAAGAGTCACTGAAGAACTGCCCAGAAATACCCTCCCACAGGCTTGAGCCTATTCCCACCCTCTTCCAGCCTCTGCTGCTCCCCCGATGCTCCCATCCAGGTATCCTCATGGCCCTGTGGTGCTGCTGCTGGCCCTCCCTGCTGCACCAAGATACAGGTCTGCCTTCATCAGGCTTCTGTGGTGCCGAAAAGCCTAGAAAAGCCTTTCTACACCAGGCTTAGAAAAGCCAGAGGAAGGGCAGGGAACTGGAGTAGCTCATGAAGATGTCTGAGCTGGGAGTGCACCTTGCTAGCGTGTGGCGTTCGCTTTGCTGGAGGCAAGGGTAAAGCTATGATCTGGTATAAAAATTACATAAGAGGGCTTCCCCCCTCTCTCTTTGCAAATAGCCCCTTCGCTTAGGATTTACCATAATTCCTCCAAGTGGACAAGAAGAAACTGCGCTGATGTCTGACAGGGAGACAAGTCCCGCAAGCCTTTCGCTCATGTGGAATAATTCCCTTGCAAATGTTGTTTGCCCACAGCAGTTAGAGGAAGATCCGCCCCCCCGCCCCCCCAACAGACCCGAGCGACAAAGCTCAGAAGAAAAATCATCTGCAGTTCTGGAAAGGCACCCCCTCTTCCTCACTGCTAGAAACGTCCCCTGCTTTGTGACAAGTCCCTGTGTGCCCTTAAGGGTTCCCCTATCTTTTAGGGGTTTACTTCTTTATACCCTACAGTAGCAGCTGCTCCAATCCTTTCCCAAATGAAATCTGCCTTTCTCCCTCCATCCTTGGGTTGCAGATCAGGCACCGGCAGCAGAGCAGTGCTGTACCTTGCTCACTGCCATTGGTATCAGGGATGCTCTGGACATGTCACATTCAGGCTACCTGAGAGTCCACATGGCAGGCCTGGGGCCCAGCTCGGTCATGACCTGGTTGGAGCAACAGCTCCAAACATCCTCTATTGCCAAACAGAGAGATCTCTGATTTTACACGTCTCTCTTCATTAGCATGAGATGCAGTGGCAGTAATAAACTGGGCAAGCAGCGAGAGGAGGGAGGCAGTGTGCCCCAAGTAGGATGTATGTATGCACGTGTCTGTGCATGTGTATATATGCACACGTGTATATATGCACACACACACAGACACATGCTAACACTCACATATATATGCCTATCCATAGACTCACATTACATCAGCTTCAGGACCTTATTCTCTCCTTTTCCTCCCAGATAGGGCTGGAAAAGGCTGTGAAGTTTCTCTGTGCTGTGTTTCACCCACACCCTCAAGGGCTGTGCCTTCCCCCAAAAGTTCAGAAATCACAGGCTCAGCCTGCAGAGATGCTGGAAGCAGCTTGGGACTTATTTTTGGCTTCACTTGTGCTATGGCATCCTTTACTTCATGTCCTGTGGTCATGTCTGTGAGCTTTGTGCGTGAAATTGTACATGCACACACACGCACACACTTACAAATATACACACCCCTCATCCTAAAACCTGTTCACTGAATGCTGGACCTGTCCAGTTTTGGTCCCCACTGGTCCATTTTCTACTGTTCCTACTAAGACAGCTGAGACCAAAATGATACCCAGCAAAGCCACCGTGGGTCAGGTGAGTGGCAACTCACATACTGGCCCCTCTCACAGCCTTGAGGAGGGAACAAAAGCCAGGGCTCTCCGTGAGCTGCCTGGTACCCAGTGACTATAGCCTCAAAGCTGCACCTAAGCTGCCCGTGCTGCAATGAAAGACTGGTGATGTTCAGAGCTGGGAGTAGTTGCTCCCAGCTGCCGGCACTGAAACTGGACTGGGAACCGGTACCAGCAGCCTCTGCGGCAGGGTTGTTGTTCTGCTTTATTGGGAAGATTGCTGCCTGTCAGCCTGGCACAACCGGGACTTCTGCACTGTGCCGTCTGGCAGACAGGGCTGCCTCCCCCCTCACCACCACCACCACTCTCTCCCCCGGGGAAGCCAGTTCCTGGGGGGCAGCCCCACTGGTCTCACGTAGCCAGGGAGTTGGGGGGTGAAATACAAAAGAGAGACATCTTTACTTACCTCTCTTGGGCTGGGATGGACCTTCCTGTGAGAACGGCAGCTCTTCCAGCAAACCCGGTACAATCCCAAAGCAAATCCAGCAGAAAGTCTCTCCGTCGCCGCCTGGGCTCTCGGTGGACCCTAGTTGGCAGGAGCCCCTCCTAGCCAGCCGCTCGCCCCACACCGAGGGTTGAGGAGCCGCACGGTGAGATGGCAGCGTGGGAAAGGGGCTGTAATCCTCCGTAAATAATAAACAGGGGGAGAGGGAAAGAGAGAGAGAGAGGCAGGAGAGGGAGCGACTGCGAGCAGCGAAGTGACAGCTGGGGGTACATCTGCGATGGCAGCAGCACACGCACAGGAGCGCACACAGACCGTGCAGAGGAGTCACCCCGCCAGGCAGGCAGGATCTGCTCCAAAACACCCAGAGGAAGGAGCTCGGGAGGTTTTCATTTCTCTCAACCCATCCTGGAGAAAGGGCTGTTGCTGTCAGTCCCTCTCTCTCCCTCCTCCCCACCTTGCCACCATCCCTCTCCCGGTGCCAGGAGCTGAGGGGATCAAGCAGGGCTGAGGAGATGCCAGGGCAGGGGGAGCTCCCTGCAGCCCCTAGGGAGGCAGATTGGTCAGGCACAGGTTATGAGAGGAGGCACCGAGCCGAACGCCTCCTCCCCTCCTTCCATCCCTCCCCTGCCTGCTATGGCTGATGACAATAAACCCGGAGAGAAAGACGACCAGGAGGAGCGGGGACGAGCCCTGCTGTCAGCTGGGTTTTCTGTAGGGATGAGACAAGTGGCTGCAGTGAAGGGGAAGCAGCAGGGGAGAAACTGGGGGGCTTGGGAGCAAGGCACCCCCTTCCCACTGGTGCTCCAGAGACAATGGAGACAATGGGGAGAGGCAGTGTGTCTGACATTGGGACTTAAGTGAGAGGGGACCACGGCAGGCTGGCCGCATCCTGCCCAGCCACAGTGGTTGAGACCACAGACTTGGGTGCAGCATGACCCAGCCTCAGCTTCCTTGGGGATCTGGGGAAAACTTAGGAATGCTGGCAGGGGGATAGTTGGATGAGGGGAACGGGTGAGGAAGAGGACCCATGGTTTGTCGCCCTGGATTTGACGTTTGGTGGGGAGAGTGTGTTGAGCCGTGTCTGCAGCTCAAGTGACAGGTGCAGTTACATCCATGCCCTAGCAGAGGCATTCCCTGCCCTCCCTGACACAGCCTGCTGGCACAGGGAGGCAGCAAGCACCCGAATCCAACCCACTGCCTCTGTGCTCTCTCATGGGCTCCTGCAGCCTGCCACCCCCTCAAAATCAAACACCCCTCACTTGCCTTCTTCCAGCTTGCTGAGGACCGCAGGTAGCCACGTTTGCAAGAATTACTGTTGTGCTGATCCCCTTGAACTACCTCCTTTGTCAAGCTCAGCAGCACAAGCAAGCTGCCCTTGGTTTGGGCTTTTTGTTATTTTTAGCTTGCCTGGAAGTTATTTTTTAAGTAAAACTTTGAGTGGGGCAGTTCCACTGCTGACTCAAGAGGGAAAATGGGGATGTTTCAGGAATAAGGAACGGGGGATGCAAATGAACAGTGCAGGCTGCCATGCTGTCGTGGTACGTTCTCCCATTTGAATCACAGGTTTTTATTTAACCATCAAACCGGCAGCTGTGAAAACAGGTTTTGAATGGTAAGGTACATCTTGATAAGCAGGCTGTAATCTTGCGACTCTCTTATGGCTTTTTGTCATGTGGCAGGCCCGAGAATTAAAGCTAGAGCAAAGCTCCTTATGAGAACAGCATATGGATAATCAAGGAGACAAGCCAGGGAAGGCAGACAGAAAGAGAGACAAGCAGAGGATGAGCTAATGAGGCAGACGTGCTCAATGGAGAGATGAACAGGTGGAGGGGAAGGTTCTTCTCTCCACAGTGAATGGCAGCACATTGCTCCGGAGAAACCCAGCTGCAGCCATGCAGCAAGCGCCGCTTGGGTTGGCAGGCAGGGTGCTCACCGGTGGGAAGCGGTGCACAGGTCTGGGTAGCCCATTGGCATGGTGAAGCAGCGGTTAATTATGCAAGGTGGGCAGCATTGCTTGTCTTCATGATTTATTTCATTGGTGGGAAGCCACAGTCCCACAGGTTATTTGCACATTAGTAGGACTAAACCTATTAGCTGTGGTCTCTGCAAGGACTCTGCTGTGCTGCACCCCAGGGCCACTCGTCATTTCATGGCCAACATATCTTCCTGCTCCTGCAGCATGCTCTATGACACCAGACCAAAAAGACTGATTAGTGATCAGTTATACTTCGGGACACGGGGAGGAAGCGGTACTTCCAGTTTTCTTCTTCTCACCTCAGCTGTAACATCATCCTTACCTCAGACTGAATCACGGCTTTCCTCCTTTCTACCCATCCTCCCTCAGAGCCTAAAAGCACCCAGGCAACTACTTGTTACTAGGACTGGGAGGATTTTCGTGGCCTCTTTCTCTTCAGCTCACACATCTTCCTCAGATCACCTGAATACATGGAAGTTCCTCACAGTTCTTGCTGGGAACTGCCAATCCACAAGGATTGGCAAGGAGTGATGCTGCCAGGCAGGAATATGGTGCGATCCCTTTAGTACGGTTCCCTGTGATGGATACTATCCAGACAGAAGAACCTAGCAGCAAGGGAGAATAGCCCCCAGCTTTGCTTTTGATGACTTCTTCAGGCTTGCGGTGTTAGGAGGAGCACGGTGCTCACTGCAGCTCCATGGGGAATAGTTAGAAATGTGTGCTGGACCACTGGGAAGGAAAGGAAGGGCTGGTGCAGAGAAGATGAGTCAGTGCATGCCTTACAGGGCGGTTAGGGCTGCAAAGATTGCATCCAAAGGGCAAGTCTTGCTGACAACTGGCACAAATGGGTTAGACAGGGCTGTGATCTATGTGGAGAGAGCTGGGAGACTCTGCTTTCTGTCCCTGCCAACACCCTCCAGCAGAAGCCCCATTGGGAAGGAAGCCTGTCCTTCCTCAGGTTGCAGGCAAATTTGTCCAAGTTCAGTACATGCTACTTATGTCTCCTGATCAGAGGCAAGGATTCACAACCAGGGGCAAAGCTCCTTCTGAAGAACACTTTGAGGAAAGATGCTCTCACTTGGAAAAACGTGAGCCATAGAGTCTCTGCATTGCAAGGTTAGTTATGTAGGTATCACCTCCTCTTCAAATCTCATAAAAACTCGATGTCCTGGGTGATGTTCAGTCTCACTGATGTGATCTGCTCTGAGAAGGGGAATAGCTCTTTGTTGAGATGGTTTTAAAGGATAATGACAAATTTATTTAAAGCTATGTACCAGATCAGACGCGTGGGCCTCATGGGACTCAGCAGCAACAGCACCATTTGCCTTCTGCCACAGGCTGCCAATTTGCCAGCAGCGGCACATAGCCAAACCATGCCTGCAGTAGCCCCACTGAAGCTGATGATGAATCTTTGCCTGTCCTGGATTCAGCCCCATCCTTTCTCCTTTGTTTGCCACCTTCGTCTTATTTGGTTTGGGCTCTGTGAGGCTTAGGGCAAGGCAACTCTACAAAATCATTCCTTTCTCCCATGTACAAGCGGTCAGATTCAGTCTATGGCCGGGAGAGCTGGATAAGGAGGGTGCCTGTGAATGGGGTTTCCTAAGATGTGCCAGCAAGGGGAATGTGATGAGAAGGGCTCTGACACTGGCATAGACGGCAGAGCTGAGGCCAGGTGCCAGGGTCTCTGTACATGCTGCAAGAAAATATACCGTTGCATACTCCAAATTTAATTCATACATATCTGAATTAGAGCATCATACTGTTAACTTAAAAGCACCCACATGGCATGAATCAGATTTAAAGGATCTGTTCCCCCCTTTGAAGCTAATTCAGACAAAATCTGTAGAAACAGCAACACTTCATCCGCCCAGTATTGGTGGTTGTGAAAAAAGGCTCAGACTCTCCCTCTCCGTACATCTTTTTCTCCCTCACTTGCACTTTATATTCTATTTCAAGGTCCTACTTGAGGCTGTAATTCCTGCAGAGCGCTTGGATTCAGCTAGTTGACACACAGTCCTGTTGTTCCCCGTCACTGTGCCAGGCTGTGCATGACTGGGCTGGTTATTACGTGTGCTTGCAGGCAACCTACCCGGGGACAGCTAGGTTATTCTGTTGGGGAGACCCTGCACCGGTTCTTCTCCTGTGGAGCTATGCCTTACTTCAGGAACATGATGCTGGAAATAGAAGAGAAATTAAGCCAAGAAATTAGGACGCACTTCATTAAGAAACACGCACACACTTTTGCTTAGTAGAGCGTGCACTAGGCTGGGACCAGGTAACAAAGCACTACTTCTAATCGACACTTTTCCAGCAAGTGGCATTCGTATTTTTGTGCTTTTGTAGTGGCTCAGGAGCAATCTAAATTGCTTGGTCTCTCCTGGAGACAGGTGGGTTTTCAAATTAATCCCTTCCTCACTCTGACCTATTTTATTTCTGGTTGATGCTGTGGGGTGCAGAAGTTGAGGCTGGGGCGATCAGAAACATCCATTCTGGCCAGATGAATCTACAAAAGACAAAGAAGAAAGCTCATGCACTCACCCTCCTGGTTATTTGGGGTTTTTTTTTTTCTGGGATTTTGTTGTCCTTGTTAATTTGTTGGTAGCTCTGTAGTGTTTAGGAGCAGAGAGGTGTCAGTAGCTGGGTACAGCAGTCAGTGTCCCCTTTACCTTGTTAAACCTCTGACTCTCACTTGGCAGTCTGACTCAGCGCTGATCCCCTAGTGCTGATCATTCACGCTTGCAAGCAGGGTGCAGTTGTGATTCCCATCCCGTTAACCTCCTTTCCTAACTTGTGTTTGTCTTTCTCTCTCTCTCTGGCACATTCCTCTTTCCCTCCCTCCCCTCTTTTTGTTTCCCGTAGCGGTGGGTGTGCAAATTAAGCTGGAGTTGCTCCAACGCAAGTTTTGGATGGCCATGCAACAGGTAGGAACATCAGCTATCATGTGGAGAGCTAAATTCACCCTCTTCATCAGCTGGGTGGGTGCTGTGTTGCATCACATACACTGGCATTTCCATGATGGCTTTTGTGGAATTCATATTACAAGATTTATGAAATAGATAAGTTTGAAGTCACACGTTTCTGTAATCCTTTGATGGCACTAATACTGTGTGAGCCACGGGTCTGCTCTGCAAATGCCATGTTGACAGTGTCAGCATCCTGGCCTGGCATTAGCTCTGCTGCATATGACACATTTAATTGTGGAAATATGTTTTGTGCTCATTCAGCCTTTCAGAAGCCTCATGGAAATCTGCAATTTTGGGCACATGGAAAAAAAAACAACAAAACAAACTGCTGCCTTCTCCTATCATCTTGATAATCATAACAAAATGCTACCAGCTTGCCAAAATAAAAATTATTTGCTCCAGGGATAAGCTTTCAGTGTTGTCCTAATTTTAGACACATTTGCTGGACTGAGAGAAGCGAAACAATTAAACAGCCCCCCAGTCTGAGAGGCAGGAAAGGTTAAACACCTTTCCCTTCCCACCCAGGGGCTTTCCCCTCCGGCTTCGCTTTCAGGGAGGGATACTGGGAGGCGGTGAGACTGATGGGACTGGAGCAGCACACAGCAGAAGAGGCTCTGCTGTCAGGAGGGGGAACTGTCAGCAGGCAGGGATGACAGAGAAGACAGGAGGGCAGGAGGCTGCTCATTGGGAGCGAGCACACACGGAGAACAGAAAAGCACAGAGCTGGCAGTGGTGGCAGGAGCATCCTCGCAGGTGGGAGATCATGTAAACCTCAGCTGAGCTAAAAAGACTTCTGCAAAGCGCATCAGCACATCCTGAAGCATCAGCAGAGAGCTTCGTTTTTAAAAAAAAAAGTCTCCTGAGGGCAATACCCAGGCAGTTCTCACATAAACAAGCCCACATGGGTGTTAAGTGAATCCAGAAAGGCTTATTAAAGAAGCTGAAAGGGGCCCTGCGTGCCAAGTGCCTGCATGCTGCGGCCTGGTAGGTGCTGGTATGAAAAAAGCCTGCGTATGGCTTCCTGGGACGGGAGTGCCATTTGACAGAGGAATGACTAACAGATTTTGTTTTCTCCCTTTCTCTCTCACTTCACCGCATGCCGTGCCACCCTGGATGTCCACGCTGTGCCTCCCGTCTCCCAGCCCAATGACAGTGATGTAAGTAGACAAAAGCTGGGGACGGGAGGCATCCCGGCGTGCCTCGCCGCAGCTCGGCTCTGTAATTGTGTCGTTTGCGTGCCAGCGTGTTATAGGCACTGTCCCTTGTCTGTAATCACTGGAGACAGTCCAAGCCTGTCACAGGCTGTGTTTATCTTCACAGCAATTAAATGTCTTTGGCAAAGCCAAAAGTGCTCTGGGTCACAACGTTGCAGGGACCTGACCAACAGCAGGAGGATGCTGTGAGGTAGGCTGGTCTCCAAGGAGCGAGCTGTGCCCATAAGGCAGTAGATGTAGTCTCAGAGTGACCAAGGAGCTCATATTCAGCTCTTCCCCCACCTCAGGGGTTCCCTGCAAGCTGCTGGTGCTCTCAGATCAGGCTCCTTACCATGATCTCACTGCTGCACATCCAGCCCAGCACCAGGCACTGCTGGAGCTTCTCCAGTTCTGAAAGAATAGTAGCAGCAAGACTTGGTCCTCTCAATGCTGAGGAAGATGCTGTGAGGCATGGGCCCTTCCTGTGGGAAACCACTCTGGTTCACCTGGGTTTTTGTTCTGATTTCCAAGCTCTGGGCTCTGTGTTATCCCCCAAGGCTAAAATAGTGATTCATTGTGGCCATATTTCTCTATTGTGGTGAGGCAAGAGTGAGACGATGCTTACAGCTGTGGCTAACAGGATGTTGTGAAACTGTCATACCTAGAACCTCAAAAAGCCAGTCAGGGTTGAATCGTGAGCACGCAGTATTGCAAAGCCATAGGGCTTGAAACAAAATCAGACATCTCCAAACTTCCCCTGAAATTGAGCATAGGGATGTAAACCTGAAACTATTGGCTTTGTTCTGCAAAACTCAAGAGGAGAAACAAATTCTAACTGAAAGTAATGGTACTGCTGTGGTTTGAAATGACAAATTCACCTCTTATTACTGAGAATCATCCAGAAAGAGGGCTGGGGTTTGTGTGTAAGGGTTGTGTGGAAATAAAGGACAGCTGGCTGGGAGCAGACAGGCTACACAACACATCAGTGTCCTTCCCTGACCCCAGAAAACCTCTGGCAGGAAGGGGACCCCGTGTGCAGAGATGACAACACTGTGTCAGCTTTCTTCCCTCCGCTGCTAGAGAAAATAGCATTAAAACATAACACATAGAGACAGACACACACAGCCACAGCAAATTCAGAACAATTATTAAATCAATAAGCACCTGAAGGGCTTTGTTACTCACCACTTAACCCCTCGTGTCCCCACCCGGTTCAGTGTTGTGAAACACATGTCAAGTTCAGTACGCAGAAATCCTAAATGAAACAAATGGATGGTGCCTTGGGCTACATGAGCACCATTCACATCCGATTTTATCATTAGCTGTCTGGAGAATAAAGAAACCAACAGCAGCAACAACAACAACAAAATCCCTGCCTGGGAAGAATCCTGATCTAAAATACTATGCCATGTTTAGTCCAGCTACTACCAGATGCTAAAATGCACGCTGGTTTCTTACAGGTGTATAATAACCTTCGCTTTCACAGCCAGAGAGCTTGATACTGCCCCCTTCATCAAAAGATCTCTGCTCCAAGTGTGTAGGTGTGGCTGGAAGTGCGTCAGGGAGGCAGGTTCAGGATCAGAGCCCTCAGCAAAGGGGACATCGCTCAGAGAGGTGGGGGGTACACAGAGCCACAAGTGGCCAACTCAAGGGGTGGTATTAGTGCATGCTGTCAAGCTTGCTTTGGTGGAAACACCAGCTAAATTGCAGAGCTTTATGAGATGCTGGTATGGAGACCTTTAGCTGGGCAGTCCCAATGGGGAGACTGTAAGATGAGATCGTGCCATAGTTGACGCCCTGCTTTTCCTTTCCAGTGCAGTGCCTTGGACGGTGCCTGTCCACTAAGCTGTCAGGATGACGTAAGTTGCCCAGATTTCTTCTCTATGCTTGTGATGGGCATGATTGACTGCTTGCTCTGTGCAGATCTTTGTCTCCCAAAAATCAGGTATTGCCTGGCATCTCCTCACAGGAGGCTGCACAGCTGGGGCCGGACCTCATGTTCTTAAGACAAACCTGTAGTTCCCCTTAGCTGTTAGATGTCGACTGTGGCAGGCAGGTGCATGGGTATTCCAACCAGTGACTCTAAGGAGGGCCCATCTCCTCTAAGGCTGTCTCACTGGCATCCAAGGTCTGCCAAAGAAAGTGGCTGTCAGCATGACATACATGCTGGACACCTTTCTCTGCATTTCCTCCATTGTTTCCACCTTGGTCTCAGACATATTTGGGACAGGAGCTCCTCTGCCCTGGAGAGTGAGATCACCAGAGAATTACCCTTCTGTGTTTGTGTAGGAGTTTCTCTGCATCCTAGTGAGACCTAAAGGTTTTAATCTAAACTCTGTGCCTCCTGTTCCTGCTCTGCACAATAAAAATAAGACCAGCACTGATGATACTCAGTGGTGAGGAGAGGGTTATTTCATGAGTGGTTATAAAACTCTGAAATCTGAAGATGGAGAGAATTAGATACCATTTTATTAAAGAGAAATGCTCTCCAAATACCCTGTTGCTTCCTGCAGGATGTCTCATCTTCTTAAGTGTGCCTCAGAGCCTGCTAGGCCTGTACACAGCCCTGGAAAGGGACAATCTCTGCCACAGAGAGCTCACAAAACAAATACCTCAAAATGGGAGGCAAGAGAGGAACATCGATTGTCTAAAACCCGTGGTAGCTGAGCTGTGGGGCTAGGCATGGAAATGCCGAGGCTGTTGCCATAAGCACAAGCCCACACTGCTCCATCCCGCACAACAGAACATACCAGACAACCATGGAAACATCTTTAACATCGCTTCTCTCTCACCTCTACAGGTTCTGAATTGCTTCCTCATTGATAACAACGGCTTCATACTTGTTTCCAAAAGACTTACAGAGGTAAGAGAGCATAAGAGGAGAAGGAGGGTGTGCTTAGCTTGTTCCTAAATAACCCACCAGAGCTGGTTAAAACAAATAAAGTTCAATTGTGTAATAAGGGTGGCTGGGGTATAATCAAATTCAGCTGTGTGGTGAGGGAGAAGCCTCCTGGCTGAGTGACAGCCCATCCTAGGTAAGGAAGGAGTTTGCTGTGATAAGGAAGGAAATAGTCAAAATATCTTATCAGAAGTGAGGAAATTAGCCTCCTTTCCCTCGGCATAAATGCTACTGAGAGACAGTCTGAGCCAGTCCCAGAGGGCAGGTGTGCCATGACAGGGGAAGGGAAAGAAGCATGCTTTTGAGCACCTCTGAAGTCGAAGCAGGCATTCTTCAGGAGAGGAAACTGAGAGTTTCACAGTAAGAGCAAAATGCCAAAGGCAAAAAGGAAAATGAACTAATTTAACCAAACTGGAAACAGGAACACACCTGAAGAGCTGGAGGATCTACTCACAGAGGTGAAAGGCATAAGGAAAAAGACTGTGAATAGTAATAAAAAAAATAAGCAACAGAAGTTGCTTCCTTTCCTCTTGCTGCCAGCACCTCCATGACCATTTCTATGGAGCTGAAGGGGTAGAGTCTGTGATGTGACATCCAGTGCAGCCTGGCTAAAGGCAACACTGCCAGCCACTGCATGGTTTAGCTCTATTTTTTCTGCTTTCTGGTAAATTCACCACAAAGCTATTTGTTTCATCATCATAAGAGGCCATAGATTTGGGTGTCAGAAAATGATGTGTTGGAATAGTCTCTTAAACTAGAAAACTATAAGTTAATAGCAGGAGTGGTCTTATGGAGGACATGGGAAATGAAACGGGTTTGTTACTGATAAAAGTGTGGAGTTCCATTAAAATTGCCATAGCACTGGAGTTAATGAATACTGTATGCATATTTTCAAAGGGCAGCAGATCTGGTTCCAGAAATTACTCATTGAAGATGTGGCAAACCAGGTTGAAATAGAAATTAGAAATAAAGTAACAGAATGCCGGATGGATGTGATTGGGACAAGCTGCACAGCTTCTATAAAGGCAGAAAACCTGTCTTATCAGCTATAGTTCTTTAAAAGTGTGAGTAAATCACAAGATAAGGGAGAATAGATGATCTACTGCATTTCAGTTTCTCTAAGAACCTTGAACAGAATCCCTTACAAGAGGCTGTTAAAGAAGTTCTGGTTAAAGAGTGAAGCATGAAGTGGCAGCGTTAATCTCAAAGTAGATGGGACAGAAAGGGAAGAAGAGGAAATTTTAGATGGATATTTAGACAGAAAATGTCAGCTGTATGAGTCTCAATGTTTCCCATCCGGACTTGTGGTGGTTAGTGTGTTCAGAATAGGCTGACAGAAGAAAAAGGTGAGATTGTGAAGTCGGCAGGCACTACTCAGTAGGTTCAGAGAGGCCAAGATGAGAACTGTTGAGATTCACAAAGCAAAATAAATCACCAAAATAGTCACACCAGTGGGTGAAACAGACATATATCAAGAAGGGGGGGCATGTTACAAGGAATAATCAGCCTTTTTTTCTATGGGGAAAGTGACGTAGCCAGCACACTGAATAATCCAGTAAAAGTGCCCCTTCAATGACATGGTGTGCCAAAAACCCCCAAAGAAAACCTGAAAAATAAGGGAGGAAAATGCTGTTAAGTTGTATTGGCTCCCTACTCTGGGAGGCCATGTCCAGTTGCGCGTTCAGTGTGGGCTGGTAGTCTTAGGAGTCACTGGTTCCTCCTCTGACACCTGGACATTTTCAGAGGTACTTTACTGAGTCCTGTGGCATGTGTCCATAGGCAAAGGTGACTGCAGCCTTTAGGTACCATGTATACTGTTCATCCTCAACAACCACCCTCCTGAGTTCTGTCTCAGTATTTTTCCTGCATCTTATGGAAAATAGGTTTCTCAAAAAGCTCATCTCTGAAAGATCTGACTAACAGAAACAGGGCATTATAGTGGATTTGGGTAAATTATAAACATTATCTACATGCCCCCAAGATCAGGCACTTTGGCAGGCACCAGAGCTGTCATCTCCTCCAGTTCTTACCTCCCCTGACCTTGGGGAGTTCACCACTACTTTTCTTCTGATTTCTTTATCTTATTCCAGTTACTGCTTTTATTTCCCAGTGGCACCAACAGTGTCCACACTGTTAAACCCTATAGGGAATTCAAGAGAGAAGCAGCATTAAATCAATACCCTGGGTTTCATAGCCTTGCTACCCAAATATTGCTGTGTGGGAGCACTTGCTGCTGTTGCCTTCCCTGCCCCATCCCACACTCTTCCCTCAGTGCATCCTTTAACATAATGAAATTTAAAAAAAAACACAAAACAATAAAAAAATCTCATAGCTGGATTTTTTTGTGGGTTTTTTGCCTTTCTGGGCCACCCCTCACAGCCTCATACAAGACACCAGGACCAGCAAGAGTGGCTCAGCTGTATGGGTCAGCGTTTCAGCCCAGCAGCAAGGAGAAGGGCAGCCCACCCACATGCTGCCTGTTCTACCCCACCGGCTGGGGTGGGAGGGAGCTTATTGGATGCCAAAGAGTAAGGCTGCACAAGCAAGCCATCCACCCTGCTGTGTCACACGGGTTGTGGTGGCTCCAGCACAATCAGGACCCCACAAGCATCCCCACTTCCCCAAGGAAAGCAGCCAAGGAGTTTTGGTGTCCACAATGCCTGCTTCCTGGAGCAAAGAGCAAGTGAAGAATAGTGGAGTGGTGCCAAAGTGCCTGTGTCCTTATAGCCCCCAGGCGAGCAGCTGTTGCCAGAGACCTGCTCTGTGGGCTCTGAGATGTTTTGCTCCATCTCTCTGCTCAGTCCCTTGGGACTGAGGTGCTTTATGGTGCCTTCAGCCTGTGGCCTGCCTGGGGGTTGCCTGCTGCCTGCACATCCTTTCCTGGGTGACCACACTGGAAACCAGAGCGGTTTCACAGAGGAACATGGGGAGGACAGCCTGGCTCAGGCCCTGCCTCACATTACCTGTGGGATGGGGGACCAGCTCTAATAGTCTCTCCCTGAGGGCAGCAGGAGTCTTACCGGCAGGCAGAAGCCACCAAGGAAAAAAGGACTCATAATTTTAATGACTGATGAGTTGGAAGCTCCCTGTGGGATTTCTCAGGGAAGAATGGGTAATCTCTTAATCCAGCCTAATCCCCCCATCCACACTCATCACAGAGGGAACAAAGAGTTAATGGCCAGAGACAAGAGAAGGGAGTGGATGAGGAGGAGAACTAGGTGATTTAGGGCAGGGGAGGAAGGGAAAGGAAGGGGCAGGCCCAGGCTGTGCTGCAGTGAGGGCTGCCCCACGCTATGTTTGCCCCTGCTGATGTTTGCAGCTCTGCCCCCCTGCATTTTCAGCCGCCTTTCACTGTCAGCCAGAGGCACGGCTGTGGATGACAGGTCTGGAGCTCCCTCCACCTGCTGCATCCAGATGTCCCTTCGCTCACTAAACTGCTTTCTGTAGGAATGTTGCCTTCTCCCTGCGGCATCTCACAGGGAGAAGCTTGGAAGCTCTGCTTAGGTGGGACTCCAAGGACAGGGTGACAGCTAAAAAGCCAAGATCCCTCCAGGGCTGAGCAGAGGCTGTGGAAAAGCGAGGGCTGGTTTTCTTTGAGCCGAGCAGCAAGGAGGCTACCCGCTTGCCCAAACCCAGATCCATTTGGCAGATCCCATCTGTCTACGGCTTTTGTGTGTACCAAACGTGCAACTTGCTCAGTGAGACAGCAAAACACGGACACATACATGTCTGTAAGCAGCCATGTACCTTTTAAGCCCCACGTGTGTTCTGGGATGCATCTCTTCCCAGCACGTAGCCTGCCCATGTACTTGTATGCTCTCAGCTGCAGGGGGCTGTGATACAGCATGTGTCATGCAGGATGTCAGAGGTGAGGCTTTGTGCTGTGAACAACTGAAATTGCAAGGGCCTGGGGAAATCTGCCCAGAGCTGGGATTTAGGTGAAACACAGCAAAGGGATGTCTGGGAGAGCAGCAGTCAGCCAGTGGAAGAAGCAGGCCGTAATGAGAGCTGCTTTGCAAAATGTCACTTCAGTCCAGGATGGCTTTGGTTTGTGCCAAGTGATGCTTTCCTGTCTTACTGCCTGCACAGGTATCTAAACCAGTACCGAGCTTTGAATTTCCAATTCAGAGTTAAAAGCCAGTCTGCTGATGCTTTTCTGCACACATTCCCTAGGCCTTACACTCAATTACACTAATAGCTCCTCATGCTTGTACCAGTAGGAATGACATCCTACTGGGAGAAACTTGGTCAGGAATCAGTATCTCTGGACGGGGTAGACCCCATTTGCAGTCCTGCAGCAGCGCCCTGCCCTTGCCACACTGACTGCAGCTTGCCCTGCATTAAATCCCACGGCTCAAGCTCCTGCTGGGGCTGCAGACTGGTATTAAATGGAAGCAGCTGGTCTCCTCGCCATCCTAATCAGATTGAAAGAGCGAGGGAGGTGAAAAAAAAGTCACCAGTTGCTCAGACACATTTGACTATGTCCAAGACGATTACAGCCTAAATGCTCAAAGGGGAGTTGATGTTCTGTATCGATTTATACAGTGAAATGCCTTCTAAAGCCTGTTGGGAAGAGGCTCATAACCGTGTAACGCTACTGTTGGATGATTACCATATGATCTTAGGTAAATCTGCCGAAAGGTTAGGGGGCTTTTCATGGGAATGCCCCACTCAAGTAAATGAAGTCATGTGTCGTCTGCTAATACATGCTAAATGACTGCTAGCCTATCAGTGGAAGAGTAAAATGCCTCCCCAGACTGTGTGAACACTTCCATAACATATGGGAGCCCTTCACTGGCCAGGAAAATAGAAAAAGCCTGTATCTGCATTTTTATTATTTACGAGTATTCTATTTACTCACTTGCAAACAAAGGAGCGGACTTGGCAGGTTTGAAGCTTTTTTGCAACAGATTCGTCATGGTTTAGTAATCAGGAAAGCCAGGAATGTTGTTTGATTGAAGAAGTCTGTAGGGCAGAGGTTTCCAGATTTGGGATTGGGCCTGTAATTGACGTATTGACTCCAAAATGTAAATTGGACCAGAGGACCACGAGCTCCACTCAGGCGTGCAAGTGGGATTTGGGGGTTGTTGCCCCCCAAAGGCAACTTTTGCTAGTTGGAGTCTGGCTGGCTGGCTGTGCCAATAGAATCATAGGATCATATAGGTTGGAAGAGACCCTTGGGATCATCAAGTCCAACCATCAGCCCTACTCTACAAGTTCTCCCCTACACCAGATCCCTCAGGACCCCATTTGAAATCATTCTTCTTCCGGGTGACTTGATACAGAGGCCTCACAGTCAAACTGTAAACTGGGATATGCATCCTCCAAAACCCCACAATGCCTAGGAAGGCTTGGGCTTCCTTTTTACTGGTTGGTACCTAGTGTGTAAGCTAAAGGGCTGGGTTGGTGTGTGTTGTGTTGTTTGGGTAACTGCCTGCTTGGAACTTGCAGAGCAGTGAGTTGTAAAATTGTGTTAGCTACCTAAATAAATGTGCACGGCGCGCTTTATGCGTGGTGAGTCGTTCACCTAGGGCAGCAGAAGGGCAGAGGGTTCTGCAGCCATTGTGGCCACAGGCTGGCAGAAAGACTCACGTGGAAGAGACTCGGGTGTTCCAGAGAATGTGAATTCACAAAAATCCCACAGGGAGAGAGGCCAGGCTTCTGGTGAATCAACATGCCTGGGTCTCTGCAGCTTGAGAGTCTGCCTTTTTCCATCACAAGCTGCAGGAACTTATGTGGGCTAAATAATTTCCAAGCACACTAGGAACAGTGCAGGATGCCCAGCTGGTGACGGGGGAAGTCCTCCCTCAAGATTTCCAGCCAGCCAAAGGACAAAGCTCAGCATTACCTCCTTATAAAACACTCCTTATGTATAGTAGGCCTCCAGACAAACTGGATGGGCTGGAGCCGTCGAGCATTTGGAAATTTTACTGTTGACAGCTTATTTTGGTTTTCTCCTTTCTTGTGCTTGCAGACTGGAAAATTTTTTGGTGCAGTGGATGGCTCAGTAATGACCCAGCTGCTAAACATGGGCATGTTCAGGCGGTAAGTGGGGGATCTCCATGCTGTTCTTCTCTTTTTTCAGCTGGTGTGTGGGTCAGAACATATTGGTCCCCATAAGCAGCACTTGAGGAGGGGAAAAGGCACATGCTGACGCACGTGGCTCTTATTTTGCTACAAAAGCTCCTTTAACTACCTGCCCCCTCCCCTGACTTGCTCAGTCATTGTCACCACACACCACATTTCTCCTCATCTCCTGCTCTTCCACCAGCTGCAAAGCACCAAGACAGTAACTCCCAATTTCTGTGTGGCCACAAATCAGCTGCTCCTCTGTCTTTTACGGGGCAAGATGCTGTGGGAAACACTTCTTGGCATTTTGAGTGAAGTCCTTCAGTTCCTCCTGCCACTTGGAAAGCCTTTCTGTGAGCAGTTTTCTGAAAGCCCCTCAGATGTAGCATTGCAGCTGGCTGAGCACATTTCTCTTTCTCTCCTAAAAATACCTCTGTTCATCTCACCACTCCCCCAGCCCATGTCAAAAGAGAGTTCAGAGTTTCAGTGGCTTGAAAACAGGAACTAGGGGGATCTGAAGTAGATGATACAATTATAATTCTCCTACTTCAGAGCCTGCTTTACTTACCATCTGAAATTAGAGACCTCTTTCCTCCTGTGCTGACCCAGTTACATTAATCTGGAGCCTGTATTTCTCACTTTGTGAAATCCAGCGCTGGCCAAACAGCAAAGCCATGTGTAAGCAGGCCACTGCATTAGTTCTTTGTCATGGTTTCAGCCAAAATCACCAAAACCAGACTGACAGGTGGCCCTTCCTCCCCCAAAAAAGAAAGGAGAGGAAGAGATAAGAAGATTTATGAGTTCAGAATGAACTAAACTACTGTAATGAAGTATTAATACTAAAATTAAAGTAAGAAAAAAATAACAAAATAGATACAATACATACAAAACCGTATCAAGCTCCCAGGATGACAATCATGTCACCAGCAGGCAACGGGAAAAGTCCCAGACTGGACTCAGTGACCGACAGGAACTGGATTCCAGATATGGAGTCAGGAATGCACGTATTGAGGTCAAAGGCAGATGAACAGATAAGGTCCTTCTTGGATGTTGGCCATTGAAGAAAGAGAGTTGACCCTTTGATCCCCCAGCTTTTATACTGAGCATGATGCAGATGGGATGGAATAACCCAGTTGGTCAGTTTGGGGTCACCTGTCCTGTCCGCTCCCCCCTACAGGTGTGACCCCTCTACATTTTTCTGCCTCCAACCCTCCAACGGGGCAAATAACAAAATTGCCTGACCTTGGTTGTTATAGCAATTATAGCCCAGTTGTTCTAGCAATAAGCATAAGCAAAGGCCTCTCTGCAGACCATCCCTTGGCATACTCAGGTCTTCTCACTGTGAGAGTGAACAGTTTCTGAACAGCACACTGTTGATCTCAGAATTTAGTTAGTTAGAAGATGCCCTNAGAGTGAACAGTTTCTGAACAGCACAGTTAGAAGATGCCCTGCTAAAAAAGTAGAATTGTAAAACAGAAAATTGGTTTGTTTTCCCTCAAGCCAGGACATTCTTCCATAGAGGAAGTTTGTTTAGAAGAAGCGGTGCACACTGACATGTCTTCTAGACAGTTGCATTGCTTGCTTTTGATTGCTTGCTCGTTTTGTTTTGATTGCAGGGTGACCATGTATGATTATCAAGCAATGTGCAAAGTACCCTACCACCACCACAGCGGTGCCCGGCCTCTGCTCAGCGTATGTATCTGTCAGCATGCAGCCCTCTCTGGGCTTGGCCATGGAGGCTTTCTCCTAGAACATCTCCAACACCTTGATGTAGCACGTTCCCCAATAGAGCTTAGTAACTGTTTGCTTTCAACTGATGGGAATGTCCAAAATCATCTAAGGCAGATTTCTGAGGCAGTGATGGCCACTGACAGTGGTTGAAAATTTGGCTTTCTATTGGCATATAGCATCTCACAGAAAATCAGGTCCAGGGAGAGGACAGGAACTGGACTATGCCAGGCTTCTCCTAAAAGTTGAGGAACCAGTTTGCAGCTGAAATGAACAGAGATGCTTTTGCAGGGCACTGTTTTTCTCAGCAGCTCAAAAAGGAGAGTTGCCCTGTCAGGGAAGAGAGCACCTAGGAGAAAGCTGTCACCATCTCAGGGAAGCGTGAGTGGGCTTGAGTAAGAGAGAGAGTGGTTAAAGCTGCTGAGAAATGCTGATAGCCCCAGGCACAAGCTATCAGAGTGGATAGTTTTGCCAGTACCCAAAGGCAACCTCTCTTTAGATACAAACTAATAACCTAATCCCACTCTGCCTTCCTACCCTGGACTCGGCTGGGCAGAACGAGGTAATTACTCAACACTCGGATCACTTCAGACCAGTTGAATCAACCTTAAACTGGCATGTATTTATTGCTGTTATGACTGGGGGTTTTTAATACTTTAAAACGTGCTATGCTGGAAGTACATTTTACAGCATGACACGGTCCTTTTATTTTTTTGCCACTAAAAGAATTTCCAACATAATCTTACTTTTTAATACTGTGTTACATTTTTAACGATGTAGATCAGTTTTGGCAACAGCTATACTTAAGCAGGATAGATAATACATTGTGCTCGCAGGAAAAATATTTGC
Source organism: Jacana jacana (assembly GCA_013400555.1). Lineage (NCBI taxonomy): Eukaryota > Metazoa > Chordata > Aves > Charadriiformes > Jacanidae > Jacana > Jacana jacana. The sequence continues at coordinate 36,764 of VZTM01015188.1, read as the reverse complement.
TTGATCATATACTTGAGAATTTCAGTTTCTGAAAGAAATGTCACAAAACATGAGCTGCCAAAAAAACAGGTGAATTGGGAAGAGAGTAAAAGGGCGAGCATTCAGCCTTCAGCTCGCCCTTCCCCCTCTTGGCAAAAACCCTCAAAACGGAAGAAATCGAGAAAAGTCCATTTTTCATATGAATCATTCAAAGGGAAAATGAGTTAAATTCCCAACTCTCTATACATTTTACTATCTGCTGACTTATTTTGGTTGAAGATAAGTCAGTTAGCAGTAATGGAACATTATTTTGTGTCCTGTGACTGCTGCATCTGTTTCGGTTTGAGGGTATGGGCATGATTATGAGAGGGAGAGATGAAAATTAGACATGGTTACCACGAAGAAAGGAAGCAGCAGGATCCTCTGCAGATGAACTGTCCCTGGGACAATGCTGGATTTCCAGTTTGTAGCTGAAAAGCAGGAAGATGATAGAAGTCATGCCATCTTGAGGAAAAGCTGGATGAAAGCACAGTTAAGCATAATCAATCAGTGGCAGATAATACTAAATCCTGGGCAATGCTGTAGCTTGTCCCAGAAACACCACTTGCTATCAGAATATAAAGGCATCCTAAACTGGTGGTGTCCCATTTAGCTGTGTTTCTCTCCTGCTCTGAGCTCTCAAGGTCGTCCATACTGGAGAGAAATCATCAAGCAATTACATCTTCAAAGTCCTTCATACATTTGTGATAAACTCCCTGACCCTGATGGGGAGGGGGTGAGAAGATATTATTAGTAGCACAGCAGCTCTGCTGGCTTTTGATGTATTGTGAACGCTTTCCAGTGATGCTCAGGCCTTGAATTTCCAGCCTGTCTTCAAGAGCTCTGATCAGTGAAGGGAGTTGGTCTGAAACGTGGGGTCCTGCATAACAATTATAAACTCTCTGACCAGGTCCTTATGGTATTTCTCATTTCTTCTTTTGTTCTCCAGCCAATTTATGCCTTTCTAGCTGCACTGAAATGGCTGATAAGTGATTTCCTCATGTGAGTACCAAAAGATGGGGGTGTTTGGGAGGCTCAGGCCAATGGGGGCCAGCGCTGAGGAAGCTGCAAGCAGAGGCCCCCCGCACAGGGCATTGCTCTCAGCCTTCTCCTGACATTCAGCTCAGCGCCTTGCTCCTGGGAGACAGAAAGCTATTACTATTCCCATTTTGCAAGCTGAGAGGCAGAGACCCAGAGCAGGTCTGGGATTTACCTGAAGTCACTCAGTACAAAGTGGCAGAGTCAGAAATAGGACTCAGGTCTCCTGGGGCCCCATGCAGATCCTTGATGCTAAGTCCTCTTGCCTGTCTCCTTCGCCTGCGAGGAGCGAATGAGCACCTTTGCTTCGCAGGGGGCAAAGGTCGAAGGAAGGAAGCCAAGGAGCTCAGGTCTGAGAGACAGGCAAGGGAGGAGAGCAGGGAGGCCTTGAATCAAGCTCTGGTTTCAGGCTTACCACAAACTACTGGGGGGAACTGGAGTTCAAGCTCAAGGTAGGATGAAAGTGCTGCAGCTCAGCTTGCTGGGCATGCAAAAGGCAAGGTGTGGAAAAGATTCAGCTCCAGGGGCTTGAGCATAATTCATAATAATTCAACGTGATGTGCAGTTACCTCTGTATAGACACAGTACGGGCTCCCTGGTGGCCATCTGTGCCTACTCCTGAAGTGGGCCTTACAGTGACTGAATCCCCTCCCAGCCCTGGGGGCTGCTGTACTCAGTCCTTCCTTTGCTGGCGAGGCCCCTTCACAGCTTGTACTTCAAGTAAAAGCCCATTCAGTTATTCCACAGTACAGATCCCATGATACAGAGCTACACTCTCATCACATGGAGAGGAAAGAAAGAGAAAAAAAATTGAAAAACAAACACCTCAGACTTCCACTGACAGCAAATTTGTAGTAAACATTTTAGAACTGATACTCACTGGGCAACGGGGCCATCTCTGTGACACCTGCATCCTTCCAGGCTCCTGAAAAAGCATCCTCTGTTCTTGCTCTTTTGACAGCTTCCTTTTGGAGTTTAACATGAGTAGCTTCTGGCACTCAGACAACTTGGCAGATGGTGAGTACACAAGAGTCCAGCCGCCCCATAGCACATGAGTGTGACAGCCACTGGTGGCAGAAGAAGCTGGATGGGGAAGCCTGGCCTCATGCGAGGAGCCTGCCATCTGCCTTGCCACATCTTCCCCAGTGGACACTGGAATCAAGCTTCCAGGTCCCATCACCACCCCATTTCCCTCCACTCCTGCCCCCATTTCAGGCTGCATAGCACCAGAGGGGTCAGAGTAAGGTGTGTGCAGCTTAGTGCATACTGCTTGCTTTCCTCAGGGTAACTGCTGGGGTGGGAGGATGTCCTTCTCTCCAAAGACCTCCACCCAATGTGCAGTGGGATGAGCAAGACTGGGATGAGAGAGACCATCAACTGCAAAGCCCTTTGGTTGGAAAGACTCCCCTCCAGTTGTTCCTGAGAGTAGCCTAAAGGACGGGAGAGAGCAGGGCTGGAGCAGCTCGCTTTCCAGAGTGTAACAGGGGTGTCAGGAAGCTAACTGTGCCTGTTCCATAGCACATGGAGGGTCTTCTCCTTCCCACTGGACCCTCTCTGGAAGAGAGAAGATGATGGTGCATGGTACTGCACAGCAGCTGAGTGCAGCAAAGGGATATGTCTGGGCTAAAATCCAGGGACTTGCCCTGAGGCTTGCAGTGCTCCCTGCTAAACCATCCCAGGAGTCTCTGCCTCCCCATCCCTGCCCAACAGGCAGGAAGGATGTTGATGGCCCTGAGATGACCCAAAGGGAAAGATGCGTGTTCTGCGCAGTCACGTAGGTGCCATTATTACATCCTTACTACCTATTCACCACTAATGGTGCTTTCAGGGGACAGTGGTACCTTCCCTGCTAACTGCGGGGCTGAGTCTTCTGCATTGAACTCTCCTGGCGTATTGGGAAAACGGTCATTTTTAGAAAGCAAAATTTCCTTCTAGTCAGAGAACCAGCCCAATGTCTGGGTGCTGTTTAGGTTCCATTCACCTCCTCCTAAGAGAACTGCCAGAGATGGCAGTAGCAGTCACAGCCATCCTCGGTGTGGTCCTGGCTGCTGCTTAACGCACACCAGGGTAATGGGAGTGCCCCATGAAGAAATGGGTGGGGAAGAGTCAATGCAGTATTTGAGGCAGTGCTGGAGGTACTGCTCTTTCTGGAGGACAGACCAACCTGGTGTTCCTGCAGGGAGCTGCTGTGGGTGCTAAATGGCTGCAGTTTTGTTTAGTCTTTGCTCGAGGAGATGTGAGGAAAAAGAGGGGGGGTTCTCACTGCTTTCCTGCTCATCAACATTTCCTTTTGTGCTCTCTTATCTCTCTCCCACATCATCTCCATGACTGCTCTGTGCAAATCCATCTCTTCACTGCCCTGCCATCGTGTGAAACTGTCACGTGGCTCCATCTTCATTGTGTGTCTCTGTGTGTCGTGCAACTTTTCCAGCCAAGGCTGTCTTCCACCACTGTAAGTAGAACCACTGAGCAGCGAAAAGAGGAGGATTTAGCTAGAAATCCCAGGCTAGGAAAGACTTTGGACAATGGGGAACTTGCAGATAGGCGTAACGGGGACAATGCAGTGTCTGACTCTATTTCCCTGCACTGTAAAACAAGAAATGATGCTGTTGCTTGTTTAACTGGCTGAAGGTCTGTCACTGAGAAGTCAATAAAAGAAGGGGCACATCAGCCTCCTCAGTGACTGCGGGCACAGACAAAACCGTCACTCGTTACTGTGGCATATGTGGGCCTTTGTACCATTGGCACGTCCTTCCCTTTGGTTCCCAGCTGCTCTGTTCTTTTCAGTTGTTGTGCCAAAAGCATTTGGGTGGCACAGGTTGGTCTTGCCTGTGCCTTCTTGCAGGAAAAACTCTGTGGGTCTCGTAGACTTCAGATATTAAGAGCCAACTTAAGTCTTCTTTTCCACACCCCGTGGCTTAGCTCCTTCTGATGAATACCAGCCCAGCTCCAGGATAATGCAGAGTTGCTTTCAAGCAGTTCAACTGATAAGTCTGTGCTCTAGCTCATAAATCTGCTCTTACGGGCAAGTTAGAAATCCCTCCAAGACAGAGTCCAGACTGTGGCTGTGTTTGTATCTCATTGCTTCCATATCTAGCTTGTATTCACTGATTTGCTCTCTGCCCAGCAAGACGTATGTGTGCGACAGAGATAGAGAAACAGAGATAGTTGGAATGTGTCTTACTGTATGAAGAAGAGGAAGAGAAAGAGAGTGTGGCTATGGACTGAAGAAGAAAAACAAACAAACAAACAAAAAGAGTCCCTGTATGTGGGGGAGGGAGTAGCAAGGTGGAAGAATACTATTGGGGCTGGAAGAAATGGATTGCACATGTTGTTAAGAATGGGCTGTAGGTTTTTGCCAGAGATGTTAACATTTTCTTGACTGGCTGCCAATGCTGGTGTATGCAAAAAGTATGGAGAGAAGGAGACATTTTGTGAGAGGGGAATTGAGCACACATTTATTCAGGGATATGTACAGAGGAATTAACGGTCGGGGATCTAATGCCTGAGAGTGCACCTCTGGCTCTGCAGTGCTGCACCTATTTCTGCTTCCCAAGTTCTCTTGCTTTCTGGACTGTTGGAATATGGGCATGAAGTGTTCAGACTGCACTCATCACGTGAATCTGCTTTTCAGAGGTGGTGAGAAGATGTGTTTGTCTCCACAGATTTTTCATTGCTCTCAGCATCTCATTGCTCTCTCTGCTTGTAAGGGCTTCTGCTTTTATGGACATCACCACAGGTTTGAAAGCCTTTAATTAAGCCAAAAATACTTCTAGTCAAGGCACACAGCCTAGAAAGGACTATTTCTACAGCTCTGTAGCTCAGGAAAGTTTCTTTTTGACTGCACGGTAATGTACACAGAGGGTATTTTACAGGCTAATTGAGTGTTTTGTATTTGCAGCTAAGTGGCAGATTTTGTCTCCTGTGTTCCAGAGTAAATCCACTGACTTGGGTGCAGTTATGCATGATTTATGCTGGTGGGAAAGAGTTCACAATCTGGGCTGTATAGTTCATAACAAAGCGTGGCGGCTGCCTTTGCTGCTCAGAAGGATTGGTTGCCAAATGTCTGACAAAGTCTTTCTGGAAGTGCAGATGGTAGCAACGACAGCCTGGAATTAACTCACTCTTTGCTATAAAGTTTGCAATTTGTTATCAGCCTCTGTGGCTGTTTACTAATCCCTGACCCCCAGACTCTCAGAGCGCTGATAACGGTTTGATGTCCAGCATGTGCACTCAGAGGCTCAGCCCAAGCGTTTTGCTGATGATGTACGTGCTACTGGGCTCCTCTGAACTTCTCGGTGCTGCTGCAGCTGCACTGCTTCCAAGCAAATTAAGCGGCAGTAGGCTTAAGCATAATCTCTGTCATAGGTCTTGCCTCTGTGCAGAAGTTTGGAGATTTTAAAGTGGCTTCTTTTCATTTAGCCCGTGCCAAGAAACTGATTTAAGATGGTCTGTGCGGGGGACTTGGGCCAATTTAGCAGAGTTTAAAAATACAGCTTGGTGCACGTGATGAGGTTAACCCAGAGCAAGTCAAACTGCAGATGTTGGTGAAAGGCTCAAACAGAAAGGCAGCCTCTGTTCATGACTTGGGCCCTACTGCCAAATGGCAAAAGTGCCCCTGAAGGGAACTAAACCCGGTGCACTTCCCACCGCTTACCTCCAGATGCACTGGCTGCTCCTGTGAGTGCCACCGTGGTGCAGTTTGGCCCAGGATTGCTGCTTAAATGTTGCCTCTCTGGTTCTGTGTCCAGAGCTGAGGTACAGACAGCTCTTGCCCATGTGTGCAGGTCAGACCAGTGAGCAGAGCTGGCCTGGTTTGGCCTGCATGTGGTTTGTGCCTTTCCGCTCGAGGGCCCAGTTCTCTCCAAGCCCACCAAGTCCAGCACAATGGCCCTGATTCAACACTGGCTGAGACTGGGAGGCCTGAAATCTCCTTCCATCCCACATTTTCCAAGCCAATGGTCTGATTCATCCCCTTCCTGCACCCCATCCTTCACACCACTGGTTTTTATATGGATTTAACTCTATCCGCTTCGGTGGCACTACATTAGGAAACCGGAGCTAGCGGAGAATGTCATTCTTTGCCAGAGACGGGGGAAAAATGAGGACCTGGGTGAATTCTCTGCTATTTCAGGACCCATTGCCATTCCTGACATGAGCAGTACACTAAATTCTTGCAAGCAGTTGTGCCCCAACTTTCTCAGGTCACCTTTGTGGTCATCCTAGCTGTTCTGAGCAAGAGCCGGCACAGTCTGTTGCCAACAGCTGTGCTACAGTGAGAGCCCTGGTCACTCAGCACTGCAAATCCAGGGGTAACACAACAGGACTTTGATAGTTCATGGCTGAGGGATCAATGTGTGGTTTTGCTACAAGGATGTCCTTAAGAAGGTCCATCTCTGGCCCATACTACAGTAGTCTGGCCACCTGTTTCAGGGTTTTCCCAAGCACTAGTACAGTGACTTAAGGCTGAAGGAAAGGGCTCCCACTCTGTTCCTCATATCTCTTTAGTGTATTAGGGACTTCACTGGCCAGAATATGGTTACCAGCCCTGGAGCTTGTTGAACTGGAAACCAGCTTCTCTCCTTACAGCATAAACAGGGATATTCTGTATGTTTCATCCGAAATATCTAAGCCTTTGAAATTCATCTCAGTAACAGGGTCTTCAACTGCTCATCCCAAATGTCCTCTTAGGACTGTTCGATCCCACAACAGGTACTAGTCAGAGACATTCTCCATTAGCAAAAAATGGGAGAGGCTTTTCCATCCTTCCGGCGTTTGGGGTTTTGGGTGCAGTGCCTGCTAGCACAGAGAGATGGCGAATGGTGACAGGGCACAGCCAGGCAGCTCCTGGCTGCTCGACCCTGAAACAACACATTTAGTTGATCAGTGTAGTGTGAATACAGGGTGAGTACAGAACAAGGACGGCATTGTGCTGATAGCAAGCCCTGTGTGCTTTTAGACCTGTGCAAAACGAACCTAACCATGATACCCAAAGGTGGATCCCGTAGTCTGGGAGGTTTTAGGTAGGAGGCTGCCTTGTGAGTGACATTTTTTAAGAATTCAGCACAAGACACAACCACCAGGGACTCTGTGCTGCAGGGAGGTGTTTGAGTACCCATTATATCCACCTGGGGAAGGCATTGTGGGGGAGATTGGGCTGCAGCTCCTGGCTGATGTCTTGTGTCGCTGGAACATCATGGTGGAGAGAAAAATCAGACAAAAAAAAATCCCTTCCAGCTTTTCTCTCTCACACATAATCCACGTTGTTTAGATGGCAAGCTCTGCAGGGTGGTGCCTGCCTCTTTCTGTGTGCTCCAGCAGTGTCAGGGGAGAGGAGACCGTAGCAATCAGCCAGGGTTTTTACAGTCACGCAAATTACCCACCAGAGTCATAGATGCCCTCTTGGTGCCTTCTCACCATATATTTACTGACTAAAACCCACGTGGCTGCATTTTTCTATAAATCTTCAGCCCTGCTGCTGCAAAGGATAAACTGGTCGTCCTCCACATCAGAAGGACTCCCTTCCTTACCTGTTACTCACCCGGGCAGGGTTGCCTGCAGCCACCGTGTGGGTGGAGAGCTGTGGAGCCTGTCTTTTGTGCTCAGACCCAAAGCTGATGTAGAAACCATTTCTCGTACTTGTTGTTGGCTGAGCCACAACCACCTCTCCCCTAGCAACAAAGCCTCACATTCCCCTCTGTCTTACAGAGACAGGAGCTAGCTTTGCTACCTCTGACTGCAGAAAACAATTGCCAGAAGGGCCCAAGGTAGTAGTTTCAGGCAAGGCAGACTTTGCCGAACTCCTGGAAAGGATGCCCTTGCTTCTCGAGGGAGGCTCAGGAAGGCGGTTCAGCTCCCCCTCATCCCCAAATTAGTTTGGGAGTCCCACAGAGTGTGACTGATGAGTGATGGAGCAGCTGCTCCCTGCCTCTGCGGTGGATGGCTCCCTCCAGGAGCTGCTGCCACGCATTAGCCAGGCCTCTGCTGTCCTCGAGAGCCTTTGTCTGCTTCCCTGTGGTCTCAGGCCAGATCTGTTTGCTGGTGATGTTTTCCTTTTAATGTGACACATGTTGAACCCCTCAATTTGCCTGATGTGGGCTTGCTCTGAAATGCCAGAGGGCTCAGGGAGGATCAGTGGTTGATGGAGAACCCCACTACAGACACACATGGTCCCCTCAGGGGCAGACCCTGCAGCATGGGCACCGAAGACCAGCCCGGTCACAGCTTTTAAAGAAATATGTGAAATGGGGCTGGGTGAGGCAGGAGGGACTTTATTGATGCTGATGGTTTGGTAGACACCCCTTTGAAAACAGGGATGCCAGTGTCCAAATGCCCCTCTGTAACTGGTCATGGGGGTCCCTGGGGAGCTGTGGCTGCTGCAGCCCCATGGCTGACAGCTTCAGCAGGGCAGGGTCCAGCCTGGCTTCAGAAAGGAGAGTGGCAATATTGGGCACCTTTCTCACATAGGCTGGTTTTCCCACACCACCTAGTGGGAGCAGGAATCACTGCCTGGCTGCTTTCTGCAGCATCTCCTTCCCCTTCTCTAGTAGACCCCTGCTCTTGGCCACTGTTGGGGTGGGAGAATGCAGGGCTGCTCTTCCAACTTATATCACCAGTCTTAAATGCTTCCACCTTGGTGCAGACCTTTCTTATATGGTCCTCTGCCCTTTCTCACCCTGTCTCCTTACCATCACAGCTCACAAGCACAAGAAGCATGACACCTTGCAGCCCTGTGACACCGAGTACCCAGTTTTTGTGTACGAGCCGGCCATCAAGGAGACCAATGGACTGATCGAGTGTGGAGATTGCCAAAAGTAAGAATTGCAGCTTCTCTTTCATTTGGGGGCTCCCCGGACCGTGACAGCACCTGAGCCTTGTCACAGAGCCCATTGGTGACGGCAACTACCTGAGAAGAGTCTCTAGCCGCTGTGCCCATCACATGGCCACTGCCACTGCCAGAGCTCTGGTCACACAGCAGAGCTAAGCAGCAGTGCTGGGCAACAAGAGGGTGAAAAAAGACCGAGTTATAACTTATTGATACATGAGAAAAAAATTAAAACCATCAGTTAATGAGCAGAGGTGGCTGTAGAAGGAGGGAAAGAACATTTAAATATATATATATCTCCTTATATATACATATATATATATCTTTCCATTCCGCAGATTTCAGAGAGGAACCTTTTCTGTTTTTTCACATTTCTGGCAAAAGTTTTCTCTTTAGAAAATTTTCCTTTTTGCAATGCTTTTGGCTTTCCTTTTCCTTTTTGTATTTTCCCTCTTCTCCGTTTTTCTATACACACACACACAAAAAAAAAAAAACCCACCCCAAAGAGGAGGGAATAAGTGTTAAACAGAGAGAAACGAGGACTCACATCCACTTCTTTATTTTCCATTTTCATTACTGAGAGGCTGAACAGTCCAAAGTAACAGAAAAGCCATTGTGAAAAGAGGCAGTTTTCAGCGGTTGCACAGCACCATCAGCAGTCACGTGCAGAAAGGTGACAGAAGGATGAATTTCCACTGGTCCAGCTTTTCCTAACATGAGGCATCCAAAAAGGTCTGCCTAGAGTCCCTCTTGAAAAAAATACCCAATTCTACCTAGTCTGACTTGGACCAACTGCAGGAAAGATTTAAAGGTTAGGAAAACAGCTTGTGCGAGTCAGCCTGACTTTAGGAAAACCAGGCCTTGCCAAATATTGTTTGAGAAGAAGAGATTGCAAGTTTGGTGACAACAAGGTGTTGTGTAGGTGCAATAAGCTCTGGATGGATCCAGAGGAGCTGAGTGCCCCAAACCTGCCTGTTTGTGCATTAAACTGTTGATGCAGAGATCTCTGCCGTCGATGCAACCTGGGACTGACCCCTTCTTGCTGCAGTGTCTTCTCCTTGCTGGAGCCCAGCACCCGTCCACCCCTCCCTGGGAGAGCTGGCAGAGGTTTCCACCCTGGGTACTTTGTACCATGGTAGTTACAGCAACCCCCTGAGTGGTAGGAACTGGAGTGGAGCTGAGTACTCTCAGGGTGATGAGCCTTTTTCCTTTGTATCAGAAATAGTGTGGTGAGAAATGGGGAAGTGATTGTCCCCCTGTACTTGGCACTGGTGAGGCCACACCTTGAATACTGTGTTGAGTTTTGGGCCCCTCACTACAAGAAATACATTTTGGTGCTGGAACATGTCCAGAGAAGGGCAATGAAGCTGGCAAGGAGTCTGGAAAACCCTTATGAGGAGCAGCTGTGGGAACTGGGGTTGTTCAGTCTGGAGAAAAGGAGGCAGATTGCTCTCTGCAGCTACCTGAAAGGAGGTTGTAGCCTTGGTCTCTTCTCCCAAGTAGCAAGTGATAGGACAAGAGGAAATGGTCTCAAGTTGAACAAGGGGGGGGTGTGTGTGTTCAGATTGGATAGTAGGAAGAATGTATTCACTGAAGGGATTATCAAGCACAGGAACAGGCTACCCAGAGAAGTGGTTGATTCACCACCCCTGGAGGTATTTAAAAGACTTCAAGTGTGGCACTTAGGGACATTGTTTAGTGCTGGACTAACCAGTGTTAGGATTACAGTTGAACTTGATCTTAAGGAGCTTTTCCAACTGAAATTACTAGGATTCTGTGCTATAAACTCAATGTCTTCCCCTGCCTATCCCACTTGATTCACTGCCTTATGGTATAAGGGGGGTTAAGGCAGCACCTCACCAGCATTGCCAGCAGCAGCCACTGAGTCCTGTTTGGCTCCTTTGTAGTTACAGGCGTAGTTGCAGCCTCTGGTTGTTGCCTCAGGCACATCTCTTGTGCATCTTTATATTCAGGAGTGACACACACACCCTGGCACAGGCACTGCAGAGCATCAGTCAGTGGTCACCTGGAGTGTGCCAGCTTTCTCCATCACATTTCACAAGCCCAGGTGGTTCCCAGTGGAGTGAGGATAGGCTGGGTGCTCCATCCTGGGAAAAAAATTTGGTTTGCAGATTGGTGCACGGGGGACCACTATCCCAGTTACTGAAGTTGTGTGGGAGTTAAAATCTGCCTGTCAAAGCTCCCAAAACAATCACCAGCCAGGAATACTAATGAAACGGTTGCTCGCTGCAGCGTGTGACATTCAACACCTCTAAAAGCAAAGACAGAAATCCCTGGAGGCTAGAAGGGGCTAAGGACTAGCTGGTGAACAACTAGGGAGACAGGGTGGTCCTCCAGTGCAGTCAGGTTGGTCAGTGTAGTGGGCACATCCTCACAAACCTGTATTTCTCATCGAGAAGCCCTCTCCCTTGGCTGAGAGGTGGTTAGCAGGACTGGGAGTGCACAGAGCCACATACTAGCCCTGGCACCAGTACTGGCACCCCAAGCCCGCTGTCCCTGGCTGTCCCTGTGCCCAGCAGCCCCAGCCCAGCCTGTAGGCTCCTTCACAAGGCTGTATGGCCACCCGGTGCCTGGTGGCAGCACAACCTGCGGGAAGGCACTGGAGGACGGGCAGCATGGGCAGCTCAGCCTTGCTTCAGCTGGCTGCAGCCTCCGTGCTGGCAGAGGGCAGGCAATGCCTGCAAGGCTTGGAGGGTGAGGGTGAGGCGTGGGAGGGGTATGACAGAGGCTGGTGAGATGCTCAGACACTCACAGCACCTTGCAGTGACACCAACATGCATACACTTGGACACGCACCCCGTGCCACCCCCGTGCTCACCCAGGGGTGCAGCGGACGTGCACGTGCCGGTGTGCGCATCCAGAGTCACGGGTGCCCGCAGCCCCGTGAGCACGGAGGCGTGTCTGAGCTGCCCACACACATCCATGTGCACACACACTCGGGCCCAAAGCCTGAAACACAGCTGAAACACGTGCCTGCCCTCATCCTGCTCTGCCCACACAAGCACAACCGGGCAGTGGTGCTTCTGCAAGCCCTCACGTGCACGTCCCCCTGGGCAAACGCTTATGACTGGACACAGCCTCACCAGCACGTGCCTTTGCTCCCCATCGGGTCTTTCTGTAGTCTCCTTGCCCCATGGGGAAGGGAAGGGGGCAGGCTGTAAAAGTGAAGCTGCACGTGTTTTTCCGTGGCAGTAGGCAAGACAAAGCACCAGTTGGTCAGTTCTGTTGCACCAGCGTAACGTGCAATGTTACTGGGAGCCTCCATTTCTGTCTCCAGTAACAGGAAATTTAGGAAAACTCTGCCCCCTATCAGGATCACACGGCACATACTGCCTTGCGTTGTACAAGCACACACACACAACTATACATCGAAGGGCATCAACATGGGTCTGGATGAAACCAGGCCTTCTCAAGTGTCGGTGCTGCGACACGCTGCCCCTTTGGGGAGGGCCTGCATTGGCTTTTGTTGGCTGGGAGGGTTTTGGGTTTGATTTTCGGCTTTTGTGCCAAGCGTGGACTTGTAAACCTGAGCCAGTTCAGAGCTTCAAGAGGACACAAAAGTGTGTTAACATCAGCTCCCCCATGTGCACAGCTGCTTGCCCTTCCTGCTGACATCCCTTTTCTGATGAGCTCTCTTTTTTATTTGTCTTGATTCCTCTGCTGTGGGCCAGGTGGTGCCGGGACAGCTGCTCCGGCTTTGCAGCAGGAGGGACGTGCTTTCTTCCACCCTCTCTTCTCTTTGCAGGATGTTTGTGGCACAGCAGATCACCAGCAGTAATCTCCTGCTCCTCGTCACAGATGCCACCTGCGACTGCAGCATCTTCCCACCCGTCCTGCTGGATGTGAAAGAGGTCAAATATATCCTTCCACACACAGCAGGCACACACAGCTCCACAGGCCCTTTCACCTCCATGTTTGCCAGGATGGCAAACCTGCTCCCAGGACAGTTGCCATTGGGGGTAGAGGGCATGGCCTGATCTGTGGACAGCCAAGGAGAGAGACAGGGAGAAAGAAAGGCTGAGGAGAGAAGGTAGCCATCCTGACCCCCAGTCCTCCAAGAGGAAGCCAGCCTCCACTGGCCAGGCTCTCGGGTGCACTGTATGAGGGTGAGGAGCCCAGAGAAAGGGACAGTGGTGGGGTGGGTGCAGCTGGGCACAACATTGCTCCCAGGTTCTTCTGCAACCCATGTTGGCTGGGTCCTTGTCCTTCACTCCTCATAAGGGCGATAACACAGTCCAACTTGTCACAGTGAAGCTGAGCCCTCTCCATGCATTTTGGCCACTTTCAGCTGCCCAGTGTTCCTCGCCACCTTCTAATGCTTGGAGAAGTCTCCAGCCCATGCAGGGTTACCTGCCCTTTCCTTGTCCTACCCGCTGTGTCCCCCAGGATGTGCAGTTACACCTAGATAATTTACATGAAGGCCCCTTGGGTCTGTGTGGCTCTTGTCCCCCTGTTTGTCACTGCCAGTGCTCCTTAACGGCCTCGCACATAACGCTTCAGTGAAGTGTGACCGGATGCGCTCCCAGAAGCTGCGGCGGCGGCCGGACACGTGCCACGCGTTTCACCCTGAGGTACTCTGGGGCAGCGCGGGAGGACGGGAGAGCACAGGGCTGGGTGTCACCATGGGCGTGCCTGTGTCCATGCACACATTACCTTCTCTTGCACCCCTCCGGTGTGTGTGTGTATCACGTGCCCATCCATCCTGCTGGCTACACCCAGTCACAGCTGTGTGACTCCCCAGGCGGCTTCCTAGCAGGAGAACGGTCACACTAGTGACACCTGGGAAGGACTTAAACTCGGACATCACAGGGTTGGTGGGTGTCTTCAGGGGGACTTTCACCCACTGAAAGAGCTCCAGTTCCTATCACCAGCCCTTGTGACCTGGTCTGAGTGCAGCCGCTCTCCTGCCTATTGGGTCGGCAGAAATTTGGTCCAGGCCCCTTTGCAGAGCAGCAGTCACAATGACCCGCTCACAACCAGGGGGCTCTGGAAGGAGCTGCAGGAGGGGCATGCAGGCAGTAGCTGATCCTGCTGCAGCCTCTGAGGCTGAGGGATCAGAATCAGAGTGTAGGGCAGAGCATGGTAAGAGCCAGGGCGGTGGGTGGCTTCCTAGCTCCCAGGTGGATGCCATGGTCCACAGGCATCAAACCAGTCCCTTCCTTTGCCCCCAGCGATCCTTCCTTTTGACCCTCTGCTGCAGGCACTGCTGCCTTGGTCAAAGCACCTCTTTGATGAAGATAGGCTGAGAGAGCTGGGGTTGTTCAGCCTGAAGAAGAGAAGAGAAGGTTCTGGGCAGATCTTACAGCCCCTTCCAGTCAGGGTCTACAGGAGAGATGGGGAGGGACTCTTTATCAGGGAGTGAAGTGACAGGAGGAGGGATAACAGGTTTAAACTGGAAGAGGGGAGATTTAGATTAGAAGAAATTCTTTCCTGTGAGGGTGGTGAGGCACTGGAATGGGTTGCCCAGAGAAGCTGTGGATGCTCCATCCCTGCAAGTGTTGAAGACCAGGTTGGACAGGGCTTTGAGCTACATGGTCTAGTGGGAGGTATCCCTGCTCGTGGCAGGAGGGTTGGGAAAAGATGATCTTTAAGCTCCTTCCAACTCTAACCACTCTATGAAAGGCAAGGGGCAGGCTCCCACCAGCAGCCACCCCAGCTGTAAGCAAGCTAACGCCGTCTCTCTCATCTCCCAGGAAAATGCTCAAGACTGCGGTGGCACTGCTGAGATCTCAGTCTCACCAGCACTGTTCCTCCTGCCTCTGGGGCTGCTCCTGCGGTGACATTACGCAACAATGACGCTGCCTGCAATGCACCTTACGTGGCAGAAACCCGTGAAGGGGAGCACCGCTGCTGGCTAGAGCAGTGGGAGGGGAGGAGATGGAGGCGGAGGCTCTTCTTGGATGCCCACTGTGACTCCCTGGGACAACCAAGGTGTTAACGATGCAGCAAAGCACATCCTGTGTTCTTCACCGTGATGTCCCATGTGGTGCCGCTGGTGGAAGCTGCTCCCTCCTCAGAAGCCCGCAGTGAAAGGCCTGTGTGGATTGGCAAGGTTGGCTCTTAGGACACCACCAACTGAGCTGCTCCCCAGGATAGCCAAAGGCTTTGATTTGGCCATCACCCTGCATCCCTCAGAGCCACTCTAGGGAGATCTGGCCTTAGGAGAGCAGGAGGGGCAGGGGATGCTGTCTGCCTGTCCTTTGGTGGGAGCTACCAGGCTTCTGAGCACCCTGGACCAGAGCAAACCAGGCACAGCAGGGCTTCTTGTGGTTCCCAGCAGGGAGGCAGCATCTCCTGGTCTTGGGGGTGGTCCTAAGCTGGGACCCCAGGGGCAGGACACGGCACCTAATCTGGACTGCACTGAAAACACACAACTGGACAATGGGAGGTAGCACAGCTTGACTAGTTAGTTGCAGCTACACCAGTTCTGCTGAGGAGACCCCCTTCTAATGCTGCTAGCACAGCAGCCACATTCTTGTCTAGATGTGGACTTACCTCTGGGAAGGAGTTATGTATGACCTACCAAAAGAGGGGGTATGCTCCCCACTGCCTGCTAGTTTCACTGCAGAAGCAGCTAAGAGACGGGCACGTTTCCCCTCAGAGCAGCGCTGCCCTGCTCATTGAAGCTGCCCTTGGTTGTTGTTGGGAGAGCAGCCCCCCTGCCCTGGGCCTGGCGTGCCCAGCTGGTGGGCATGGGCCATTTGTCATAGAGCTTTATGGACAAAGGGTGGGGAGCACCCATTTTTCCTTTTCTTTTGTATGAACTGCTCCATACCCTCTCGTTAAAAACAAATATATGGCATATTTTACATAGATACTTGAGCTTCATCATGGCATGTTTGGTTTGGCTAATTGCAGCCCTACAGTACATCGAAGAAGCCCCTGTCCCCACTGAACCTATGGGAACAGGGTGTGGGTGGAGGGACTGCAAACACTGCTGCAGTGGCCTGGCCATCAGGGATGTACCAGTGACTCATAGCGATGCTGAGGAGCACTCCTGGTGGCTGTGCCACTGGTTTTACTGGAGTTACAGGAAGAAGACCCTCTGACTGTGCACCTGTGCTGTGAACCAACCCATTGCGCCACACTGTCCGTGGCTCTCTGTCACCCCTGAGACAGGGTGGGCGTCCCACCTTGAGCTCTGCACCACCCCCATGTGTAGCCACCCCAGCACCCACAGGTACACTGTGGTGGCACCAAGGGAGCAGGCTGGCAGGCCAGCAAGGCAGCACCTTCCCCTGGCTTCCTCTGCCAAGGCTACACTGGGAGCCCCCTGCACCCCTTCAGCCCCCACTTAGAGCTGTGTGGTTCATCACACCAAGCTGCCACCTTCTGCAGGCCAAGCACCCACACCCTCCTCACTTGCTGTCCACATTGCTACCCTCTGTGCCTGCTGGCCCTGTGGAGCTGCAGGGCTCCTCACCAAGCCCACAAAGCCACCCACCACCATAGCCACTGCCACCACTGGGGTTAGACCCATAAACAGCTGCTGCAAAGGGCAGTTTTGTGGGAAAGGGCTTTATCCTCATACCAGGGCTGTCTCCTTTCCCCTACGAGCAGGAGCCCACAAGCACACCCCAGGTGTGCTAGGGTCAGTATGGATGCTGCCCCTCTTGCCACCAATGTCACCTGACACTAAGGGGCTGGCACCAGTCACAACCAGGTCCTGGTAGGGACCTTTCAGGACATTACAGACCTTGGGGGGTTTTGCCTCACTGGAGGTGGTGGTACAGCAGAAACGAGAGGAACAACTACGGTACTGGAAGTGAATCTGGAGGTGGAGATGCATCCAGGCTTCAGGTGCAGTGACCTTATCAGAGCCAGAAGCAGCTGAGGAAGACGAAGGCAGCGCAGAGAACAAAGGGGCTGCTGTCAAGGCTGAGGAGTGAGGAGCCGCCACTGGCTCAGGGCATTCCCCTGCCGGCTGACACGGCCCCCCCCCCAGCTCCCTGTGCCGGCCCTCCCGGGGCACCGCTCTCCAGGGTGACTTCCCTGCCAGAAAGGATTAGCAGCCCCATCTCCACGCAGCTTAACTCCGCCCTGCTGCACACCAACGGCCTGTCATCTCAGGGGCACTCACCTACAACAACCACGGTCCTGTAAAGAAACCTGCACCGAGAGAGTGGAGACGGGCAGCCTGGAGGGAAGGGACAGGGGTGAGAACAGGATTCTTTTCACCGTGAGGGTGAGGGAACACTGGAAGGGGCTGCCCAGGGAGGTTGTGGAGTCTCCTTCTCTGGAGACATTCAAAACTCACCTGGATGTGTTCCTGTGTGACCTGATCTAGGTGTTCCTGCTCCAGCAGGGGGATTGGACTAGATGATCTTTCAAGGTCCCTTCCAATCCCTGATCTTCTGTGATTCTTTAAACCCCCCAAAAACCATAAGGGCAATGGTTTGCCCTGGCTTAAAACCCGAGTGCACTCTGGGACCCGGCTGCGGAGCCCCCCTGCACCGTTTGCGTGCTGCAGTGTTGAGCTGCTGAAGTGGGGTGCAGCAGGATGGACTTCTCCCTCCGTACAGCTGGTGCTGGGGACCACCTAAGTAAAGCAAACTGAGACATTCCCAGTGCCACCATCCTGGGTATCCCTGGGCACCTGCCGGGCAGCACGAGTCGGGCTGTGGGCACGGCTGGCTGCTTCAGCTGGGCCGTACCAGGGCTGGCAGCGGATGCCAAGCGCTCACCTCGCAGTCCTTCAGCATCGGTCCCACCGATTGCATCCCTCGGTCCCACCAATCGCATCCCAACCCACCAGCTTGTGCTGCCCCCTCCAGTGCTCACCAGCTGCTCCCTGCCTGTATCATGCAAAAACCAGTTCCCCTCTGGCCCCCATTGCCGAGCCGAAGCTGGGGACTGAGGATGTAAAACTGGATGGCAACTAACAGGGGGGAGATGCTCTGGTGTGTCTCCAGAGGAGACTGGATCCTGCAAAGGGGTGAAGGTGAGGCATGACCCCCACAGCTCCCCTGTCACCTGAGCCAGGGCTGCTGTGGGTGTGCCCTAGTCCTGCATGACAGCTCCCCAGCCTCTGCTTCAGGGCTGGGGGCGGAGATGTTTCCTTGCACCCCCTCACTGGGCTGTACCTCCTGCTCCCAGCGTGCCCTTGCACTTAGTGCTTGACAGGAATGTCCAAGGCATCCTTCCTCACCCAGGTCCTGTGCAGGAGGATGGAGGAGGCCGCAGGGAAGCTCCGGCAGCACCATTTGGGCAGTGCCAGGCACCCCTCTGGGGAGACTCCTTGCCACCCAAGGAGAGAATGTGATTTATAGACCCTCGCCCCTGATCAAAGCAAGAGGAGAGGCTTCCAGGCCCCCTGCACAGCTGCCCTTGAAACCCTGGTGGCCCAGCCTGATTACAGTGGCTCCCAGGGGGCTCATGCCAGTAGTCCCCAGAGAAGGCAGCGCATGCACCCCACAGCACCCAGTTTTGCTACGGAAGCTCCTGCTTCTGTACATGGGGTTTGTTTCAGCCATTTATTAGGAGGCAAACCTTTCCTTCCTGTGGTGCTGATGATCTGCAGTGGGATGAGCTGCTCCTAGGTATGGTTTTAGCCTTGGAAGGGAAACAGCGTGCTTGGGCTTTTGCCAGCAGAGCAGACCCCAAGCACGCCTACCCCTTTCTGGTCTCCAACATGGAGTTAAGCGAATTCCACTGCATGCTCTGCTTGCCCAGCAGAGATAGCAGCTCCCGGCCTTACAGCGAGAGGAAAATCCTCGGGAAGAGCAGCTGCTCTTGCTCCCAACTTCTTCAGCTGTGTGCTGGGCACAGCAGAGGAAAATAGGTCAGCAAAGGAAACAGAGCTCTGAGGCCAGAGGATGCAACCAGCAGCAGAGCAGCTGTGAGAGGAGCCATCTCTCGCTTCCAGCTGAGCAGCGTCCCGCTGCCATCCTGATGAGGCACTACAAATCACAGCTGTACCTCCTGCAAGGTCCCATCCAGCCCCATGAGCACGCAGACTGTAGGCAACAGGGTTTATTCTATTAAGGCAAGACTCAACAGAAGAAAAGTCACAAGGGCTGCTCTGCCATGAGGGGTGTCCCTCAGACCCACCTGGCCACATCTGGCTGGCCGCACAAATCAGGGGCTTCACAAACCCTAAATTTGCAGCCCATCTTCTCCCCAACAGCTGGAGAGGGACCTGAAATCTCTCTTTACAGGCTTCAGAAAGAGCCCACTGCATGCTGATGTAACTCTGTGTGTGTGTGTGTCCCCCCAGACGCTGTGGTGGGCACTGAGGACGACTGAGTCAGGGGCAGGAACACACACCTTGCACAGCATCACGTGCACGTGCTGTCCCTTGACTCATGCCTTGGGACGGAGCAGACGGATGACTCCACCTTCGGGCACGACCACACAGGGATGACTTCATCCTACAAACCAGGAGGAACATCAGCCCTGGGTTTACAGCAGCTGCTGGCAACTGGGAGAGGGCACAAAAAAGCTGGAGCTGGCCTGAGTCTGCTTGTACTCAGCAAAAAGCCTGGCACAGGCCGGGCTGGGGGCGGCAGCAGCCGTAGTGAGGAGCTGCTCGCTCCCAGTGGGTTAAGCCGGGGGAGTGAGGGGCTGTGCCCTCTGCCACAGCCAAGGGCCAGTGCCATGGTTTCATCTGCACCTCTCAAGCTTGAGCTCCTGGGAGTATTCTTTTCCAGGCTGCTTTGTTTTCCCTGCTGACAAAGCCCATCGGAAACCCTGTGCTCTCCCAGGCCTCTGCTGGCTGGGGAGGCAAAGGGGGCGCACGCTTTTATACAAAGCACTGTTTCAAAAGCAAGCAGGGAAGGAACATGGTGCTCCTGGGCACTGAGCCACTCCATCGCCGGTGAGACTCTTGCTGGAGAGGTCACTGCTCCTGCCCACCCCCGGGCACTAGGGAGCTCCCCTGTCCCTCAGCACAGGCAGTCCCCCAGGGTCTCTGCCCTGCCCCCGCCCCAGCTGTAGGGCCCTAAGAAGGATGCCTGTGCCTGAAAGGAGCCTTTATGCCTCCTGTCACTCAGCCAGCGAATGCCACCGTCATTACCTCTCATGACATCAGTCGCAGCAACGCAGCTCTTCATCAGCGCGTGACGCAAACACTAATTGCCCCAGCTTGGACGCCACCAAACCCATTTCTTCAGTAAACACCTTGTTGGCCCAGCAGGAAGTGTCATCAGCTCTTCCTGCTTTGAGTGCTGCTGCCACCTCACATTTTGGCAGTCTCAGCACTCTGCCTTTCCTCAGGCGGGTCCCTGCTGGCAGCAGGAGAGGGCTGTCCCCCAAGCCCTGCCCTTACACCCCAGTTTGGCTCCTCTGGGAGCAGGCAGCCACCATTGCCCTTCCCACCAGTGTTATGAGGAGCATCGTCTGGGTTGCACAGGGATGTGGGGTGCTTCTTCAGTCCTCCCAAAGGAAAGGCTGCAAGGACAGTGGCAGGAAGCTGCCAGCATTCCTGGAGGCTACTGTCACACCAGGGGATGGCCTCGTAAGGGTGGCAGGGAAGGAAGGGGACAGGGAGCTGCCAGGGAAGTCCCCACACACCGACAAGAGCGAGTATGCTGATGCTGCAAGTCACATGCCAGCCAAAGCCCCAGGCTGCTCTTGCTCATCTAAATTTCAGCCAGTGGTGGCTTCTTCCAGCCCCACACTGTTATGACCCCCCTGGCCCTGGCAGCAGAAACTGGAGCCTGCTGTCATCCCGCTCCTGCCTGGGGCCGATGGATGCAGCATCTCTTTTGAAAGGCAAACAAACCAAGTCCAGTGTGCCCTGCAGGCAGCAGGACAGAGAAGCTGAGCCAGAGGCTGGCCAGGAGCAGGCAGGGTAGTGGTGGCAACGGCTGCTGTCTCCCAGGACAGACATCCTCCCACATCTCCTTCCCAGCAGTAGCAGCTGCCACACCAAGTCCTGGTTGCTCCTGTTGCCCTAGGCTGGCCTCGGCTGCGGAGAACAACTGCTTTGGTTTGGGGGAGCTCAGCCTCAGGCAGCGCTAAGGCAAACCCCAAACCACAAGCACCAGTTGGGCACAGTTAGAGATGAAACCAACCAACTGCTGGAGCTGGTTTGGGTGTCACTTGCCTCTATTAGGGAAGGCATCACTGCTCTGGGAACCCAGCCAGGCCCATGGTTTGCCCATCTCATTTACAACTAGACTGGTTCGGTTTTTATGCCAACTGTGAAGAGCCTCTGTGCCCAGTTGTACCAGTATCAGAGATGAAGCTGCTAAAAAGCGAGATCAGTGTCAATCTCCCAGTGCAAACAGTTCTGAGCTCAGAAACGGTAACAGCTCTGTTGGTCAGACATGAGTTTTACTAGAGAAGAGAAGGGCAAAGGTGAAGCTCCTGGAAATGCCAGAATCAAGACCAAGCAGGCAAACCATCCCCTTGTGCACATGCAGGAGCATGTGGCTCACATCCCACCATCCCTCCCCAGGGAGCCCACCCACCTTCCTGAGGGCAAACAAGGGGCCAGACACAGTGTGGTCCTCTGGCAGCGGCTGAACTGCAGCGCTGCTCAGGTGATGCCCAGCAGATGGTTTCCTCACGTGCTTCTCCTGCACTGCTTCTTGTTAAAGCACTTGAGGATGATCCGGTGTGATGCCCTCTACACTGCCGTGAGCTCAAGGCCAGTATTCCTTCTTCCTAAGTAGCAATATGGACCTAGGAATTAACACACATCTTCTCCAGGGAACTGCATTCAAAGCACACCAGCGCTCAGCACTCCAAGAAGTCAGTCTCCAAGAATTTCGGGTTGGGCGCTCCAGACAACTCCAGAAGCACTGACCAGCTGGAGAGTTTGGTTCAAAGACACCGCTTTGATGCCACACCACAGGCAGGGGGAAAAAAAGAAGCTGGGCAATGGTCTTAGACCTTCACCTCGATTACAGCAACCTAACCCATACTCGGGGTACGTTCACTCTTCCCAATGGCCAAAGCAGACGGCTCTTGGGAGAGGGCAAGGCAAGGCCAGAGCTCCGAGCAGCAGAGGTAGGACCTAGAACTTGACCTTGCCCGGGTGACTGTAAAGTATCACTCTGCTTCCTGAAAGCAAAATAAACCCAACTCATACTCAAACACGGCAGCTTCTTTTGGTGTAATTCCTGTGCAACCTGATGCTGACGTTCTCCACACTCCTTGGATTTGCTTTGCATTTGAAAAAAACCCACAAAATTCCATCCCGAGACCTCAAGCTGTCACAGGTCATTTACTGGAGCTGGCTCTCTTACAAATCACCACAAAATATGTATCTCGAGTCAAGTAAGCGACAAACAGCAGAGCTGGGGATGCCCTGACTCAGTGTGAACCAGCACAAGAGGAGGATTAGCTTTATCTTGCCCAGGCGGTTCACAGATGTTTGCTGACAGGGGAGGAATGGTGATGAAGAAGAAGGCCCCAGTCCAGGCATAGGGCTGTTCTGGTCAGCACCAGTCAAACCTGACTCCTTCCCGCCCCTGCCAGCCCCTAAGCCTGCAAACCAGGAGGAGATAATCAATCCCTTCCTTGGGTACAGGCTAGGAGGCATTTCCTCTACATCTGGAATTCAAGGCCAGGCTTCCTGGAGGTCTCTCCTCGATCTCAGCTCACCTAAAAATTTGCCCACAATGGCCAAGGTCTCCAGCACCCACCCACTTTTCCACTCACCTCTTGTTCTTTGCACCCTCAAGCCCTCCTCACAAGCTCTCCCCTGTCAGTGCTTCCCCACTGGCTTTCTAATACTGTCCATAAATCACAGTTTCTGCTTCTTCCGCCACACTCCACCCAGTTTGACCCCCTTGGCCAGTTTGTTCCTTTCCCTTGCCTGCCTGTTGCCCCCTGGCACCCAACCTCCAGCCGTAGGAAAGCCCTTTTAAACCTGGGAGTAAGAAAGGAGACTGTACACATGCCATCTGCTCTACAATCTGCAAGAGCAGGAGCTGGAGAACTGAGCCACCGAAAATTAGCCTCTCTAAACACGCAAACAAATAGATAACCTTTGAAATTAGAGCTAGTCAAGGTTCGGGTGGAGGCTTGGGGGGTGGAGAAAGAGACCTGACAAAGGCCAGCCAGCCCCCCAACCACCCTGGCAGCATTATACCCTCACTCTACAGAGTGGGTTTGGATAAGCTTTCCGAAAGATGAAACTTAGCAGTAACACCAATCCATCCCTCTTGGTCATCAAGTTACTCTTAAAATACAGCAGAGGTCAAAAGCAAGCAGTCACAGGACAGGATAAACGCTGCCCCAGGGTTTGCAGTCTCTGTAAGTTTAGATTGATTGTATGTCAGGAGAATTCTTATGGTGAGCATCTTCATGAAATGGTGGCACCACACACACCCAATAACACCTTCTTCCCCCACACCACTATCTGTACTACAACTGGTAACTCCAGTGGGCATCGAGTAGATGAAAGAGATACCCCCTAGACTTTGGAAAAACAAAAGATCAGCACTAAGAGGATGGTCTGTGGACACCTTTGCTGCAGCATTTACACGTATTAAACAGTATTTAAACCTTAGGACAAGCCCAGGCTCACACTTGATGTGAATTCTAGACACCAAGAGGATGACACACAGCAGAGCTAACGTTTCAGCAGGGCAGATTCCCACCCACCCGCTTTGGCTCGAGGAGGCACAAAGCATCAGTTCAACTGTACACACACAAGCTTTTAGGCACCTGTTTGGTTCCTGCACCAGCAGGTTGGGGGTTTTGATCTATGAAGCATTGCCTGCAAGCATCAGGAAGGAAGGGAGAGCAACTCCTTCAAACTCCAACACCCAGCACAGAAAAACTCAAACTCGACAATATTCCATTTGGTTCTTTTATTAGCAGAAGTTAAGAATACAGCAAGTAATAAGATCCCATCTTATATGGAACCATCACCAGAGTCCCCAACCATCAAAACCCCAGAATGTGCTTCATTGCTTTCAACAGTAAGCAATTTTTAAAAAGAAATATACTGAACAAGGCCACTATTTAATGGGGAAGGAAAGAAGCTGTAGGTCCTAACTATTCTATGGCAATAACCTGCACACAGAGCAAGCAAGCCTCTTGACTGCTGAGAGTAAGGCATTCAGGTGCCAACCTGGGAAGAGTTCTCAGCAAGAGCTACAGAAAAGTGCACAGCTAGGTTGTTTTTATTGGAACACAAACTTCTCGAACGGAGAGACTGACTGGGTTAAGAATAGCAGGTGGAGTACTGTGTTTTTGTAGTAAGTTCTGTGCTGTGTAGGACCAGGTTACAATCACCCTTTGAGGAGTGAAGGTGGGATGGTTCCGGGATGGAGACTGCCACTTCTGCTGGTACTGTTAGGAGGTATCCCAAAGCGCCCTACAGACAACTCCCGGTTTGATATGTGCCTCGCTTTTCTCAGACGCCGCCGTACTCCCTGCCAGGCAACTCCACATCTTTGTCCAGGATGCCAGCGCTATTGGCCCTTACACCCAAGTTAATACTGCTCTTGACTTCATTTTAGTACCACACAGACCCGTGATAAACGACTTCTGGCCCTACAGGCATCCAGTGTAGCAATCCTACTGAGAACACATCCCTCTCAGCTCCCAGCCCAACTGCGGCACCACCTTCTGCAGCTGACCTTGCTCTCAGAGGCTTCACAAAGACTCCATTTGAGGGGTGAAGCTTTCATATCCAGGCAACTTTCGGAAGGCATTCTGCTTCTACTTGATTCCATTAGGCAAAGAACCCACCCCACCGCACCCCCAAACACACTCCACGATACCCAGGGTAAGGGAAGATCTTTGCAATCTGCATTTTTCTCTTGAAAGATGAAAACTCAAACTGCAGGAGTCTTAAAAAAAAAAATATCCCAAACCAAAAAGCCCCCACCCTTTACCCTCCTTTTCTAGTGAAATACAGCATTTTATGAGCTGTTTAACTCCTCTGTGAGAAAGGTAACTCCTCTGCATTTCCAACTAAACACTCCAAGCGCTACCTGTGCCACAGCAAACAGAACCTTCAAGCTTCATCTTAGGACTCCAAAGATCCTCCTTCAGTCTAGCTGCTGACCGGGCTCCAAAGATCAAGCTACATCAATGACCCCAGAGAAGGATATGTGCCTCCCCTTATGTAGGAGGCGTCTGCTCCACAGCAATCCCACTGAGCTCTTAGTTTAAGGTTTAAGAAATACCAGCAGTCCCATTGCTGAAGCACAGATGGGAAGCAGACCACAGGAAAAAAAAAATTAAAAAAAAATTAAAAAAAAAAAAAAAGAAATGGAACTGCATTGGGCTGATTGTGGATTTTAACTCTTAAAAAGCAAAACCTGCAAACTCCCTCAGCCTCTGGAGCCTGACACATGAGAAGGTAATGTGCTTGAGGTCTGCAGTAACTGCTAGCTCCAAGCCCTGGAGCGCTCAGCTTCCTCTTTCCAGCCCACCTTAACCCCAGCTCTGTTTCCCCTCCCATGCTCAACTACCCTTTGAGGAGTGTGTTACCACCCTCTGCTCAGGTAACAGCGGGCAGGCCTGCAAACAGCAACCACCTACCCAGCGGGAACCTCTGGGTACAGGCAGGCACTGATGGACTCGGACCGTTCCTCACTTGACATGCAGTTATCCCACCGTGCTCCAATTCATACCACGAGAAAAACAACTTCCTGTAAGATCCCAAAACTCTCCCCAACTACAGAGGCCACACAGGCTTGGAAGTCGACCGTCCCACACGCTGAGGCGGGGCGCAGAGCTGTCTTTCCAGTTACTGGAGTAAATAAAACTTGCCAACACTGAGACCTGGGTGACCACACGATGAATCCAGCCTTCACAACCCTTGTGCACACGTACTGAACCTACTCCAAGTGCTGGCCAGGACCCCCCATCGCCCAGGGCATGCCGGCCACCGGGAAAATCTACAGGGCCAACATGCTTCACTCCTGGGAATTTTACCTGGTCCTCCTGCAATCATTTATTTTGTGCAAAATTGAAACAGTGTGTGGTACTTGCATGTTGCATTCTTTACAAAAACCCTTCCCTCTCCCTCCCCCCCCATTGTTTAAAACATTTATATAAATTTTATTTAAACAGAAAGTTAGAAATCTTATTTACAATTTGTTTTTTTTGTTGTTTTTTTTTTCTCCCAAAAGAGCATCTAAAATCAACTCCCAGACCCTCCAAGAGGATAGAAATTTAACCTTGGTTTGTTTTTGTTTTTTTTTTTCTTTAAAAAAAAAAAAAAAAGAAAGGAAACTGCTAAGCTATCCCTCCCCACTTCTACAAATAAATATGGCATTGAACAGAAGCCGATTTGGAAAGGGTCCTCTGTAGCTCAATCTGTAGATCCCAAGAATAAATTAGGGTTTCAGAATTTCCTGGTCTTCAAATTGATTCATTCCATTGCTTGAGGTATAGGATTTATATTGGTTAGTCAGAATCCCCCATGAAGCTCCACGCCCCATCAGCTGAAACTTGGATTCTTCTTGGGTACTCGTTTCGCTAGCCTCTACGCTCCAACCGCCCTGGCGGCGCTGTTTTGGTTACGGTCTCGGGCTGAAGGCTGGTTCTTACTGCATCCCATCTTCCTCTGTGCAGCCTCCTCCGACTGTGAAACGGAACTCCTGGAGGTTCGAGACCCCGTGGAAGTGCACGAAGGCGCCAGCCACCACGAAGACGTGAAACAGCTGATGGGAGTGGAACTGCGGAAAAGAAGACACTTGTGTTCAGCCGGGGCGCTCCGGGCCCTGAAGCGCTACCCCTCCCTCTCTCTCTCTTTCTCTCTCTCCAAAAAAGCCACACATTCAGCTGAAGTACACAGTAACACGTAGCAGTACCTCCAACCACAAGCTGCAAAGCTCTTGAAGTCGTGTGTGTAAAGCTCATCCCTCTCCTATGGGGAGGGAAACGATCAAATTCTCCACGCAGGCAGGCACCCCCCCTTTTCCTTCACAGCCCCCTTTACCCGGCTGGGGCGAGCAACAACCACCCTACCCAAACGCCACAGCGCATCTCTGCCGCAGGACAAGGGCGATCTCAGAGCTCTGGGCAAAAGGCCTAAGCAGGACACTTTCTAAATCAGCTCCTCAGCCACAGACACGCTGTTGGATTAGCTAAGAAGGGCTCTCTCATACACCTAACGGGTACACGCTCTGCTCTGGTCGCAGGAGTAAGGTTGACCAAGTGGATTTTCACAAGGCTGTTATTTAGTTTCTCTGCCAGAGAGAAACAGAGCCGGGGGGGGGGAGGGAGGAAGAAAGGTATTATATTAAAATCTCTAAACAACCAGATGTTAGGAATGAATGCCCAAGATGCTACTGATTATAGCACAGCACAATGAAAACCGAGGGAGCTGCAGGACAAAGCACGCCCTCGTCTGAGGGAAGCCATACTGATATGGATAATGCTCTTGGAAAACTTCTGCAACTGGGCATTTGCAGGCTCCACAGGAAGCTTGCAAGAGAGCTGGTGGTACCTCAGTGCTTCTGGAACCTAGCTTCCTATCCTAACAAGGCTTTGTCTGCCCATTTAAACAACCCTGGCAAACTGGTGCTCTGCAAAAGCCACTCAAAACACCCCTCATTCTCATTCCCAGTATTCTTTAGGGACCCTAAACCACCCAAGTGGAAGTACAATGGCCTTCTAAAGGCCCACCTCCCTCTCACCTCTACTCTTGCTCCACACAATTTCTTTCTTTACATCTTCCACTTGTATTCCCCCCCACCCAGTCTTTATAATCCTTTCCCTCATCCTAAATTTCCCCTCGGTCCACCCACTTGCTCATCCTGCTTTCACCTCTTCTGACCCAGAGATCCCTCCAAACCAGGACAGACTACCATCCCTATCCAGTGTTCTATTCATTGGCTCCACAAGATGAGGAGCCAGACACTGCGAAGACTGGGGAGAACACCATGAACGTCAGACACATAACCATCTGCTAGTCTGCACAGAAGCAAGATCAGACATAAGTTTGCAGGATCCTCAACACACACGTGCCAAAAAAGGTTCATAAGGTTGCTTATCCATCTATTAAAACTATCCAGTACATGTTCTGGGGTGAATCTGCACACCAGTTACCTCAGACCAGCCAACCTGTGAAAACTCATCAAGAGAGGCAGCAGGTAAGGCGGGCTCAGAGAGCCCCCACTTGTTTGGCCCATTAAGACCTAGGCTTCTGGTGCAGCAGTGTGATACTTGCAATAAGAAACCATCGACACACCATCCTCCAGTCTCAAGGGGAACCAGCTTTCACATTGGTCTCCTCATCCAGTCACTCTGTAGACTCACCCAGATGTCACACTTGCCAGGGAAGAATCTCTCCGGGATGCGGGCAGCATATAGTGCAGCACCAGTGATGTACAGGCATGCCATGAGTGCCAGCCAGCCTATCTGCCCCATTGTGGCTGCTTTCAGGAGCCCCTCAGAGATGACAAAGTGCAGGGTGGGAATAACCCCACTAAGACCCAGACCTAGAAATACTCCTGGGAGGTAAAGAAAATGTGGGAGAATCAGATTTGGACACAGTGGTGGTAAAGGGAGACAATGAAAACACAAAAGCTATGGAGGAAAAACTCAGCATTTGGCAAAGCAACAGAAAGGCGACAAGTCTTGAAGCTGGAAGATCCCAGAAGAGTTTTATTGGAGAGGAAGTTAAAGAATGCACAGGCTTCCTTCATACACTAGAAGCTACTTAGCTGTAGGTTCCAGCAGCTAGTGAAATACTTCAGTTAACCTGTGCCTGCCAGCTTTAATGTACAGTTTGAGCCAGTTACACGTCTCGGACTGTAGAGGGCACTGAGGCTACATGAACGCCGTCTGACTTCACCCTCCTCTCTCAGCCAAGGCAGCAAGGAGAGGCAACAAAGAGATTACTTATCACATACTGTATAAGTAGCCCTAGGAAACACAAGAGTAGCACCTGAGGCTCATCTGATCTGCCATATATGAGAACACGGTTTATTTGTTTATATTTTCAGCAGCAACTACAGAAAACTTGTAAAAAAGTGTGCATGGGGGGAGTAATCGTGTCCCATTCAGATTTTAAGTTTAGAAGGCTGACTTTCTGAAGGCACACCCCTAGCTTGTCCAGGAAATCTAGATTTACTGAAGAGAGCATGTGCAGGTTAAGTAACATGAACTATTACTATTCAACCCAGCTGTGTTCAGATTCCATAGCTGCCCCCTAAAGCTTTCTCTTCCTTCCTACCTCAGAAGGTGAAACCAAACCCCTTTTTCGTTCTTTTGAGCATGTGAAGAGAAAAACTAGACTCTTTGTCTTAAATATATGTGTTTATCTAGGCAAATCATTCAAATTAATTCAACCATTCAATGATTTGCTAGAGTCTGAGCCCAGTATTACAAACCCAAGACAAGGAGCAGAAGGAATATTCACATACACACACCAAGCAGTCATTTGTGAAAGAGCAAAGTTGCTAGATACAGCTAGAAATACTTTGTACTGCCTTTTCTACTGCATGTGTTACTGTCCATTTCAGGAATGCACCTCCAGGACTTGCACCAGCCCTTATCTGTGCATCCAGTTGGCTATAATCTCTGCTGAAGGAAAATCCATCAAGCTCCCAGTCCAAGAATATTAGCTCTCTATAAAATTAAACCCTCTTAAGTCTTCCCTAGCCAATTTTTCCAAGTGGCAAGTAGGAAGGAGGAAAGGCAGTGAAGAATCAAAACAATTAACTTGGTCTTACCTGCCCTAACACCCCGGTATTCAGGGGTTGCAAACATGTCCCATTGTGAGACAATTATGGCTGCGATGCCCAGGACACAAATCACAATCAAGTAGATGAAGCAAGGCTGAGGGTTGCAATAGAAGGAGTAGTACAGCCACGGTACAAAGCTGCCCATTATGAGAAGTGCAATGCCAGAATAATCCAGCCTAGAAAGAAACAACAAAAAAAATCAGTTTGTTAAGAAAGCCAAACCTCTTGAAGTCCTCATACCAAGCATACTCTTCTTCAGTAAAGCAACTATCTCCTCCTCACCACAAAATGAAGCTATTCTCACCGTTGCAATTTACTTGCTGACAGCAACTTTTCCACCAATGCCCTCCCACAGTAATAGACTACCTCAACAGCCAGCTAGTAAGGTTATTTTTGGGCAGTCATCAGCAATACATACAGCAGCATTTAGACTTAAGCTTTTTAAAGGAAACCCAGATTTAAGTTTCAGACAAAGAATGCAGCACAAGAATCCTCAGAACACAAAAAAGGGCACACAGTATGTTGTGAGAGCACACCCAACACACTTTGGTATCTGACAAGCACAGCTTGGCATCAGCTCAAGTGACCACTGGGGAATAACACTGCAACTTTGCAACCGTGCTGATTATCTAGACACCAGTGAAGAAAAGGAAGTCCTACTGTCACTGCTTTTTACCACGCCCTGACAAGAGCCTCTGAAGACAAAAGATGAAGGAGTTACATATTTCAGTAGGGGTTTTTAATTGCTGGGTTACTTTAGAGGTGGCTTTGCAGATTACACAATCCTAGGTTGAGTAACCTTAGGAAATAAGAGATATTTAGCAGCCAGCCAAAAAAGAACACGTAGTAAACCCAAAGGACCAAGACATCTTGATACTCGTTGTGGAGCTGCCTTACATAAGTTTAACAGTTGAAATGAAAGGAAGTGACAGTTGCATTAAAAATTCAAAAGACCTGCAACTAAGCTCCAGGTATATGACACACAGCAGCAAGGTGCATGCACGCTCCTGCTAAACAGCAGAAAAAGGAGTTCTATGACCAAAGCAACAGCACAAGAACTCATGCTGGAACAAACAATAGTTAGAAGAAGCTGCACTGAAACTCTGTTTCAAAGTACACGCAGTCACACAGTGAACAACTCCTACCCCAGGGCTCCAGGCATACATCTCCTACCCCGTTTTGCCTCCCCTGTCCTCTAGGCACTTACTTTGAGAAGAGCCGAGAAACACCTTCCGAGTGGCAATAAACGGTGTGGAAGAGCCATGAGAAGGAGAGGCAGAGTATGGCTCCCAAGAAGAACAATCCAACAACCACTTTCTCCTGCACAGGTGCTACAAAGGACATGTTTGGCCGGAACATGTAGAAGATTCCCAGACAAAGGAAGAACACACACCCTGAAAAACAGTAAGGCAGAAAGGTGTCATATGTTCGTGCACACTGAAAGCTTTTCTTTCTAGAAGCATGACTTGAACCTACAGGAGCACCAACCAGTGGAGCTGCACGACAGCCAGCAGCACACACACAGAACAGCATGCTGCCCTACTTCAGTCAGGCATTCCAAACACATCTCAGCCTCAGACCGAAGCAACGCAGACTTGCGTGAACTCTGGTCTTTCACTTGTTTTGCAACAAGTCTGAAACTAGAGGGACATTTTAGAACAAATAAAATCTGTTGCAAAATATAAAAAGAGAAGGGCAGAGATCATGAAAACCCTTTCCCTTCAAGGCTCCTTGCAAGCTGAAAACCACTGACACATGCTGCAACTTATAGAATCATAGAAGGGTTAGAGTTGGATGGGATCTTAAAGATTGTCTAGTTCCAACCCCCCTGCCATGGGCAAGGACACCTCCCACTAGAGCAGGTTGCTCAAAGCCCCATGCAGTCTGTCCTCAAACACTTCCAGGGATGGGGCACCCAGAACTTCTCTGAGCAACCTGTTCCAGTGCCTCAGCACCCTCACAGGAAAGAATTTCCTTCTAATATCTAATCTAAATCTCCCCTCTTCCAATTAAAAGCCGTTACCACTTGTCCTGTCACTCCACTCCCTGACAAAGAGTGCCTCTCCAGCTCTCCTGTAGGCTCCCTTCAGATACTGGAAGGCTGCTATAAGGTCTCCCCAGAGCCTTCTCTTCTCCAGGCTGAACAAGCCCAGCTCCCTCAGCCTGTCTTCATAGGAGAGGTGCTCCGGCCCTCTGATCATCTTAGCGGCCCTCTGCTGGACCCACTCCAACAGGTCCATGTCCTTTCTATGTTGAGGACTCCAGAGCTGGACTCACAAGATCAGAGTAGAGAGGTAGAAACACCTCCCGACCTGCTGGCCACACTTCTTTTGATGTGGCCCAGGTTGCAATTGGCCTTCTGGCCGCCAGCACACACTGTCAGCTCATGTTGANCCTCCCCATCTGCCCAGCCTGTCCTTCCTGAAGAGTCTGTATCCTTCTATTCCAACACTCCAGTGCTAAGAGCCATCCCACCATGTTTCTGTGATGCCAATAAGATCGTAGCCCTGGAGGCATGCACACATCTCCAACTCCTCTTGCTTGTTCCCCATGCTGTGTGCATTTGTGTAAAGGCACTTCAGCTGGGCACAGGATGGGGCTGACTTATTAGCTGGGATGGATCCATTTAGGGACTTAACTGTGTTCCTGTGGCAACAAATGGCAACAAATCTCAATTGCCACCTACACACTTGGGGAAAAAAAAGAACATCTACTGGTAATTTAACAACAATCAGGAAACAGTCATTAATTTGTACTGAATGTCATAATTAAGGAAGTCCCATCCAACCCTGGTGAGATAAAATTAGGAGAGGGGTACCAACCTATTCATTTAACAGGTTACCAATGGAACAATAGTACTGACCACCCCACACCCCTTTTCTGTCTTGCTCTCAAAGGCGGCAAGCAATGAAGGCAATTAGCATTAGAGCAAGCTGAAAATACCTAGAAGGTGTGTCCAGATGTTACCAGTCTCTGTATGTATTCTGAAGATACTCTTGAAACAAGCCCGGAAGGAAGGCATGGGTGGTCTGTGTCCGTGCAACAGGTAGTCATTGTCCTTCAGCCAGTCAGGCAGAACATCATGGGGAATGACTCTCCATCGGCCCTCCCATACCTAGAAGATGGAAGATTTTAGTTAAATGCAAGGAATGGAGTCCCATTGATGTATGACAAAAGTCAGAAAACCTGTGTTAGAAGTGTTGGTGTTTGAGTACAGTAAAAAGAAAAGGTTTGCTGGGATGTCTCTGAGGAAAAGGCTTTACACTTGAAATGTAATGTTTAAGTCACTGTTCTCTATCCAAAACAGTATCGTTACGAAGCTGAGCTGCACCACCAGAAAGAGAAATACCTCAGCATTTCACTGAAGCGAACGCTCTCAGGCTTTTTACCACTAATGAAAGGAAGACAGTACACTGTTTTCACAGATCATCCTTTCCATTTAACTGAAGAAGCCTACACCTAGTCCTCTCCAAGAAATAAATACATAAAAGCCTATTCTTCTAACCACAAGCCCATCTGACTATATATCTGCTAGCATTTGGGGCAGTCTAGCAGAAAAGCTACCCATCAGCACTAATACGGGCAAGAAAGCATGAAGTGGTGAAAGTCCAGTGAGAAGTGTTCAATTCCTCATCCCAGTTTGGGAAAAAAAAATATTCTCCCACATTCCCAAAGCAAATGGTGACAGATCAGTTAGGGGAACAAATCCATGACGCTCAATTCCATCAGATTTCTTCTTTAAAAGGGAGAGATGGCATGTCTGCACGCATCTACTCTTGCGGCTGATTCCAAATGAAACAGGAATGTGCCCTGGTGTTCTTAAGCACTGCACTGCTTCAGTAACAGAAGATACATGTAGTCTTCAGTCTGGTGTCAGAAGCAGCACTGCCAAGCAGAGGGGTATCAGGGAATTGCTTTATGTACCGGGGTTGTTTCTGCAGCGTTCCTTGGATTTGCCGACTGGCTAGTAGCACAGCAGCGAGCCTGAAGAATCCTGAAACACTAAGTTTAGAAAGCTACATTCTTATTTCAGTTTCAGCAACAAGAGCTTAGAGTTTGAAATCAGTTCTTTACACTCCTTCCTGGAAGTAAAACTAATCAGAATAACCAACCCAATTAAAAGACTCAAACCAAGAAAATAACTGGTTTGCTTCATGAACCAAAGACTGGAATTGAGGTAGGAACAGCGAGACGGAATTCCTTTTACACAATTCACAGAGTATCAGGGATTGGAAGGGACCTTGAAAGATCATCTAGTCCAATTCACCTAAAGACCATCTGAAAAAGGGGAAAATATGCATAGTGAAAAAGAGAAAAAAACCAACAAACCCACCCAGATCACCAAGCAATTAGGGTCCCCCTATAAAAACATCAAAGAATAGTTCATAAAAACAGCAGGAACAAGTATGTAAAGAGGCAGCATTTCTTTCACCAAGAAAGGAGGGCCAGAGCCCCATGGCTCCAAAAAGTAGCAAAAATTGAGCCAAGATCAGAAATTATAAGATCTACAATGGATTTACTTAAAATATAGTTCTAATACAGCCTTGTTTTCAAGTAAGAGACAAAGCTTATTCTACAACAGATGCAAATGGTGCTGGAAAATCAAAATGTTTGCAAGTCTGAACAAACCTGGGAAAAAATGACCCTGTAAACAAAAATCTCTTGAACCAGAAAGGCTTTTCTTCTGCTTTGTGTTCACGGGTGGTTTTCAACAGAGACTCCCCAGTTGCGTGATCAGCTTTAGAGTCTCAGTTGTATTCCCTATTGTTCGCTGCCTTATAGTTCATTCATTTATGACAGATTGAGATCTTAAACTGTGGTGGCACCAGTTATAACAACAGATGCCCATTCAGGAATGGTGTGTATCTACCTGCTCTCCCCCACAGGAGCGGTGCGGTTGCTGCAGGTATAGTGTGTTGCCCAGTGGAGCTTCCTAAGAAAGGAATCACCCTCAGCAGTTTCTACACGCCCTTACCTTACACACAAATTCTTCCATTCTCTCCATAGCATGGTGGGCTTGTAGAAGAGGTGACATACCCATAAACCCCTCGTCTTCTTGAGGCGACTCGTCATTGTGTTTAGAATCCTCAGAACACTGGGAAGAGAGGAAAAAGGGGGGAAAAAAAGTAGTAAACGCTTTGTAAGAAGGTGAACAAAGAAAGGTGACATCATTTTCCATACAAAGCTACGATTTGAGGTCTTGGCAAACAAAGAAGGCTTCTTTCCTTGAATGGCACTCAGGAAGGAATTCAAAAGAACTAGCAAAAAAAGTATTACATTCTAAGCTGAGAACAACTCATGTGTTTAATCCATTTCCCACATGTTTTTACCACATTTGGAAGAAAACAGCGTTCTTCCGTATGTTACACTTCATTAAAGGCCAGATATGGAGTTTGAGGCTTGCAGCCTACCCATGCTAGGGAAGGATTACTTCCCATTTTACGTCTCAATGTCACTATGCCTGCCTTAATGCCTCTATAACATAATCTGGCCTGTTAGGATAATAAATGGCAAGCCAAGGAGAGGAATCCATTTACCTTGTTATAAACGCTTCACCTCAATTTTTAGTTCAAATCTGAAGATCTATTCCATTTAACTGACACTTTTGTTCAGCTCATAATCCAGTAATGGACCTTCACTCATTTGTTTGGTTTTCAAGGTATTTCAGAAAACAGTATGAAAGTTTTGCCAGTTAGACAAAAGGCAAGTTAGCAAAGAAAAGCAGTAACAGACATCAGTGTTTTAAGCAAAATTCAAGTAAAGAGAAAGATCCATATCTCCGTGATCTACAAACAGAATTATGAGGAAGGAGAAGAAAAAAAAACAACACACACAAAAAATCACCCTGATCCTAGATATTCAGCTGGTACACATCACTAATAACTTTATAGGAACAAGATTTGGTAGGTTTCTATGCTATGTTGACTTATCACATCATCTACATATTATAACAAACTCCAGTGTGCCATTTAGGACAAAAGCAGGGGGGGCACAGAGGTTCTACATTCCTCTTTGCTTACTACAATGCTCATCAGAGACTCCATTCAACCCTTCAGCTTCTAAGGTAAACAAGCTTGAGAAAGCTAGAAAAGAGAGAATGAGCCTTTTGTACCCTTTAGGCTTGATGCAGAAAGCTGCCATGCAAAGGCCCATCATCTGTATGGATTCTGGCCTCCTCCATATTACAAGTCACAACACCATTTCTCTCTCCTGTTCCCTATCAAGGTTAACAACTTAAAAAAATCAGGATGACTTATCAATAAAGCCATCCTAAGTGACTGAGAACCTAGTGTGTAACCACACATAACTGACCTATGAATTATTAGCCAGTAACGTTCAGGTTACTGTCCTGAACTTTGAGTCCGAGATGAGACCTGGCTGAGCATTTTTCCCAGGTGACAGCTCTCTCCTTAGAGTAAGGCCTTAGTAACTATTTGGTCAAAAAGTTAACCCAACAAAGTGCTTAAAAAACTTTCATTTTTTAGTAAGTATAAGGAGACTTCTCCCAGTCTACAATGAGCTATCCAGACTCTTCAGTATTTTTTGTTCTTGAGAGTGATATGACATGCTGATACCTGCTTTTGTAGCTGAGGCTTGCAGTAGCCACTGAAGTTTCATCTTTTGAAGAGGTCCACCCCACTGGGCACTTGACCCAACTTTACTCATGCAGAATACAGATCTCTCCTTATGTCATACATCATATACATCCTTTGTATGCTCTGTATGACCTCACATTTCTCCACGCTAGAATAACTTAATTGACTAAATGAATCTTTGTACACAATCTCTGTCCCTTGTACTGCCTACTCACCGTAATTTACCATTCCAGTCAACATTCCATCTGAGCAAGGCTGGGCAATGATGTTGTATTTTATAGCAGATGATAGATATAAACATTGATCGGCTCTAAGAGCTGATCCTAGAGCAGTACAAGACAGTATTAAATACACCCTCACTGCCTAGCTTACCCCATTAATTCTACTGAGAAAAGCATCGGGCAACAACAAGGTGTAAATGGGTTTAATATCCTTCTAAAATAGGCATATGTCCTTTTGGACCAGAAAGTATATTAAATAGCAAATTTGGTTTCACTCTGACTCAACATTTAACTGACATTATTTCCCACACTGTCAATTTTACTGGCTTTTTCCACTAATGGATCTCTCTGGTTAGGAATTTCCATTTTCAGTATTATAAATAATTAACTCAAGGTGATAGAAACATAGAATTATTTGGGTTGGCAGTGACCTTTAAAG